>JAKJMR010000179.1:1614008-1631529 GCA_024449315.1 Daboia siamensis
GGTTTGATGCCTTAGTCACAGATATCTGGACACCTCCGATTCGACCGATCACTGTGATGGAGGACAACGAATCTGTGGTTTATATATCTGAGAATTGCTTTACAGGTTCCAGATCTAGACACATTGACATCCATTACCAAAATATAAGACAAGCAGTTAAACAAGGTTTTGTCAAATTGCAGTATGTGTCTATACATGACCAAATTGCTGATATGCTGAACAAACCACTTCCTACAGCCCAACACGAGTATCTGCGCAAGAAGATGTGCCTTATCTGATTTTCTGCTTCGCTGACAAAAGAAAGGGATGTCACTGCATGTTTTTTTAGTTTTGCCAGCTTCGCTCATTTCTAATTGTACATCTTTTTCTGCTCTGCACTGTGTATTATCTTATCTTGTAACCATAGTGACTCCAGCTATATCCAGCCAATGTTTTGGTTTTAAACTGTTTTGTGCGCAGGCCTAGAAAAAATTCTCACAGTTTCTGTTTTACTTTCTTCTTCTGCCTGATGAGAGACTGTAGTCAGTCTAGGTCTTTTGTTTTCTCATTAAAAGTTTTACTATAGAATATGCCTTGGTTTTCTTTTCTTTGATATTTACCATGCAAATGAACCACGGTCCATCCACCTCTGGTCGGACTGTTAATTGTTCCGCGACACTCAGGAAAGCCTCTGGCAGGACAGAGGCATGCACAGCCCAGAAGCACAACAAAGCAAGCGCAGCAGGTGGGTCCACAGGGTGAAAGCCTCCTCCTTTCCTTGTGTGTGTGTGTTTGTGGGGGGGGGGTCTCCTACATTCTATCCATTCTTGGAAAATGGGTGGGTAGAAGGCAACCTGTGGCCCTTGAGTCCCCTTTCTGAAGCCCTTGGAGAACTGCTGGTCAAGTTGGTGAAAAGTGAAGGACCAACGGTCTGTCATATTGAAGTGACAGATTGAGAGATTTCTGGGCACCCCAGTTCAAGAATTCTCCATGGCTATGTTTTGCCTGAAATCGGAAGTAGCCATAGCAATAGCACTTGGACTTATTTTCTGCCCCACAGCACTTTACAGCACTCTTTGAGCAGTTTACAATGCAGAAGCATTATTTGCATATTGCCTCCAACAATCTGGCTCCTCATTTTACCGATCCTGGAAGGATGGAAGGCTGAGCCAACCCTGAGCTGGTCAGGATCAAACTCCAGGCTGTGAGCAGAGTTTGCCTGCAATGCTGCATTTTAATCACTGCACTACCAGGGCTCAGTAAATGCTGGTACACAGCAAAAATGTCATAAATCAGCGTCATGTGACTGAGAGATACTGTAAATAGCCTTAAATGTGGGCGGGTTGCCAAGCACCCAAAATGAGGTCGTGTCACCGTGCGGAAGGGAGGGGTCAGAACTTGGTTGTAAGTATCTTTTGGGGATTCCATTATAACTTTGAATAGTCAGTAAGTGGCTGGTTGCAAGGACTGTCTGCACTTTCACAAATTCTCCTTCAGTCAAAAAAAGAAGTCAGAGCGCCTGCATTTGGCTACCTAATTCCTCAGAGCGTCTGTGTAGAAATAAGGGAAGCTCTGCTAGTCCATGAGGAGAAGGAGCCGGACAATTGCTTCTTTTGAATCAGCCATCTCTGCCCAGTATCTTTATCATGCAAGATGGTGCCAAAACCAGGTTGCGGTAAAGAGGAAAAGAAAAGGAAAGTCTGGTTGAATGCACACACTGTATGGCGACGGTCCAGATGTTTGGAGAAATTGTCACTGCATTGTTTTTTTTAGTTTTGCCAGCTTTGTTCATTTCTGTCTGTACATTTTCCCCTGCTCTCTGCACCTGTGTTACTATCTTATCATGTAACCATAGTGATTGTCATGTGTCCAGCCATGTTATGGTTTTACTCTGTTTTGTCCTACTAAGTGCGCATGGCTAGAAAAAGTTTTCTCACTTTTACTTTGTATTCTGCCTGATGAGAGATGTAGTCAGTTTAGGTCCTTTGTTTTCCCATTAAAAGTTTTACAGTAGAATATGCCTCGGGTTCCTTTCTTTGATGTTCACCATGCATCAAATGAACCATGGTTCGTCGCCCTCTGATAGGGGAGTAATAATCCTCCCCTGACAGAAATAACTGTAGAAAGTGCCTTCAAACAAAGGAGAACTGAATCTCTCCTGTTAACAGGCAGGCTAATGAAAAGCAGATTCATTATTATTAAATATTACTTTTTTTCCACAGATTCTTCCCTCTCTCCCTCATTTATGAGGTATTATTGCCATTTTCTTTTTTGTGTGTTTCCTGCATACCTTAAAGTACTCTATTGAAAGAATTCCATTTCTCCGCTTGGTTCTTTCAAGAGGCTACTTAAAAGCTTTTAAAGATATTGGACTTTCTGTTCTTGGGGCTGCTCTATTTTACCCTCCATAGAAAACTGCATTGTGCAGAATGTTTTTCTGTTCAAGAGGGAACAGCCAAACAGCAATTTCCTGTTCTTTTTTCCAGCCCATCACAATGGCATCTTCAGGATTTTCCTCCTCCTGGAGAACGGATGGACGGAAGGACCCTCCAGCCCGAACAAAGACAGAAGGAGACCGATTTTCCTGATGAGATGCTCATACAAAAGGACTGAGGATTTCAGGGCTCCTCAGCCACACAATTTCATATATTTTTTTGGTTTTTTAATACAGAAATTTGATCTGGGATTTTAGAAAGAAAGGATCAACACATATTCTAGGGCAGAAGTGTCAAACTCAATTTCATTGAGGGCCGCATCAGCATTGCGGTTGCCCTAAGGGGACCGGGTGGGTGTGGCCTGGGTGGGCATGGCCTACTGGGTGGGCGTGGCTAGAGTGCGTATGGCCTACTGGGTGGCCATGGCCAACTCTACATCGTTGGCATCAAGGATGCCTACGGGGGCCCGGGCAGGAGTGGGACAGATCTGAGGGTATCTGGCAGGAGGAGGGTCTCTGGGCCAGGGCCAAGGCAGTGGGGCCATTCCCTCATTGTTTCCAGGATGGCTTTGCGGGCCGCATGAAACCACTTTGTGGGTCGGATCCGGCCCCCGGGCCTTGTGTTTGACATGTCTGTTCTAGGGGCAATATGGCTTCATGCTGTTAATTTATTTTAGGGGTTTTCCAAGAGTTGGTAGCCCCAAGACAAAGGGAGAGCTTCAGGCATTCCTGGGCCTCCTCAATTTTTACCATGCATTCCTTCCTAACAAGGCCGTAGTGGCAGAGCCATTACACCAGCTCTTGGATAAAAACACCCCATGGAAATGGACCAAGGTCCATGAAAGCAGTTTTAAGGCAGTAAAGTCACTACTGTCCTCTAATTGAGTGCTTACTCACTTTAAAGAGTCATTGCCGGTGTGCCTTGCATGTGACGCATCCCCTTATGGGGTTGGGGCTGTTTTAAGTCATTTAGAGAGTGAAGGGACTCAAGTCCCAATTGCTTATTATTTAAGGACATTGTCCTCTGCTGAGTGCAATTACATGCAAATTGACAAAGAGGCCTTGGCCATTGTGGCCGGGGTGAAGAAATTCCACGATTACTTGTATGGTAGAGAATTCACGGTCTTCACAGACCATAAACCACTATTGGGGTTATTCACTACAGACAGACAGACACCCTCCATTTTGTCCCCTAGAATGTTAAGATGGTCCATTTTTTGTCAGCCTACAGCTTCAAGCTGGTTCACTAACCCGGCAAAGACATGGGCCATGCAGATGGCCTCAGCCGGTTGCCATTGCCACAGATCGAGCCAGATCCGGCTCCAGCAGCTCTCATTTTGTCCATTCAGGATTTGCCTGAGTGTCCCCTCCATACAGGGGATGTTGCTGCAGAAACTGCTACAGACAAGGTTTTAAGTAGGGTGCTATCCTGGATTCACACAGGGTGGCTGGAAAACAGTCCTGGACCAGAGTTCCAGAGCTACTTCACATGTAGACATGAGCTTTCAGCTCACAAGGGTTGTATTCTATGGGGAAGCAGGGTCATTGTCCCCACTTCACTAAGACACAGGGTACTGCAATCACAACATGAGGGACATCTGGGCATTGTCCAGATGAAGGCATTGGCACGAAGCTACCTATGGTGGCCTGGGTTAGATAAGGCTATCGAGGCTTAAGTACACGGGTGTTACACATGTCAACAGTCCAGGCCTGAAACACCACACACTCCTGTCCACAGATGGGAGGAGACACACACTCCTTGGTCGAGGATTCACATTGACTTTGCTGGGCTCTTTCAGGGACAGCTATTTTTTATAGTGGTCGACAGCCACTCTAAATGGCTGGAAGTTATTCCAATTGCAAATATGAGTACTGCTAGGACCATCCAGGTGCTTAGGAAACTTTTTGCAACACACAGGCTGCCAGACGTTGTAGTATCCGATAACGGGGCCCAGTTCACAGCGGCAGAGTTCCAAGCCTTCTTGAGGACTAACCTCATTAGGCACGCTACATCGGCACCATTTCACCCTTCAAGTAATGGGCAGGCCGAACAGATGGTGTGCATGACAAAGGAGTCACTGAAGCACATAGTGACGGGATTGGCACCACACGCTGGCTGATTTTTTGCTTTGCCAGCATACGATGCCTTGCACAGCAACAGACAAGAGCCTAGCAGAGCTTCGCTGGGGAAGAAGACTCATCACTAAACTCAACAGGTGCACCCAGATTGGGTGGCAGCAGACGCCTCTCGCCCTAGGCCTCCGTGGGGGTTGCAAGTGGGTGATGGGGTGTGGGCCCGGAACTATGGGCATGGCAACTTGTGGGTGCCTGGCAAAATCGCTAAAATCTCAGGCCCTCTCTCATATGAAGTGACTTTAGATGGTGGGCAAGTCATTCGCCGACATATTGATCAGCTGCAGAAGCGGTTCCCAGAATGGCCACAAAGCAAGGACCTTGTCACAGGTCCACTCCAAGAGCAAGAAACTGGCAGCCAAGCGGGACAATTCACATGCTCTGAGGACTCTAGCAGTCAGAGCAACAGGGAGGTGGTCATAGATGGGCAAAGCCCAGGAGTGCAACATGGGTCCCCTGATGGGGAAAGTCAACTCGACCAATACAGCCGCTATGCTAACTCTGCTCCAACAATGGACTTTGGCTTGGGCCGGCCTGGAATGGTCAGCCAGAGGGACTCAAGTCAGACTGACTCTCATGGACTCAAGAGTCCTGGTCTACGCAGCCCGGTGGGCAAGCTGGTAGACCGGGACTTGCCTGGGACCCCCAAGCGATCTACAAGGGTTTGCAAACCTCCAGCTTATTTACAGGATTTTATCCTTAAATAATTGTGCTGTAATGTTGTGTGAATACTGTAATTTCTGCCTGCTCAGGAAAGTCTCTGTATTGGTGAATACACTTGAACAATACTGTACTTGTATACTTATCAGGACCCACCCCAATCCACATCCCAGGAAAGAAAGAACTCTTGAAACAGGAGGTCCAACAGGAACTTTTACTGAAACATGATTGGTAATGGGAATACTAGACAGGATCTGAACTGTGTTACAGTTTGGTGCTTTTTTAAAGAGTCCCCGGGTCGAACCCCCTCCCTCCAAGCCATCTGGTTTGTCCTGGATCAATTTAATTTCAGGTGTCAAATCCTTCCATGGGAAAGAGGGAACTCTTATGTCTTCACAAAAATTGCTCTCTTCCTTTAGAGATTCTAATCGGAGATACAAACCAGATCTCTCCCCCCCCCTTCCTTTGTTGTTCTCAGTTCAAAGGTTCTCCCCCTGGTCTTTGAAGACAGCCTCCCAGCAGGCTGAATACACATCCTCTCTTCTCCTTCTTGGAGAAATTGCAGAATCCAGGGGGAGGTATAAGATTTTAAAAACATATAGAGTTTACTGAATGGGATATAAATGGATTCTGACAATACTGCTCTATTTTTCTATTGCAAATTCTGTAATTGCTGTATTTTATTTTTCTACTTTTGTTATTATAATATCTGTACATTCTATGGGGGAGGGGTGTAATGTATTGGGCCTTGTTTTACTGAGTGTACCACGTGGGTTTTGTATGCTGGATGGTTGCTTAAGCAAGGAGCTGGCTAACGGCTCCCAGCTCCTCAGACAACCCGTCTTCAGAGCTCCCATTGGCTGCCTCTAAGGCACCAATAGGTTGCTCTAAACTTATTGACCGCCACCTAGAGACCAGGGTATAAATAGCTATTCGCAGCCCTATTTCTCAGTTCAGTTCCTGCAAGCATATAAAGAATGTTCCTGCCTGAACTCACTTGCCTCGTCTCTTCACTCAAGCAACGAACCCAGTACACAACAAGCATGATGATGATGGTGGTGATGATGATGGCAGCTAAATTTGCCCTTCTAGAAATTGTGGGAGATCCCACCAATATCTCTACTGTGCTGCATTTGTGTGTGTGGGGGGGGGTCCTCTTGCAAATGCAACGTTCTTAAAATGAGGAGAAATTCCTTTGATGCTGCATTCTAATATTACAATGAAGAAAAAAAGATACATTGAAAATAGAGCGATCGACTTGCTGATAAAATACATGACTTCTGGATGTTGGCACATTCATTCTTCATTCCTTTCTTCTTCCCTCCCTCATATTCTTTTCTGTGGAATGACTTTTTTCCTTTCCCTTTTTGCTATAGACTTCCTTGTTATAATTAATTCATTTAGAAGAAACTTTGCAAGTGAACATTTCACAACCGGAAATCTATTCGTAAAACTAAAGAGCGTGCTGGAGTTGTTCAAGAATAATTTATATAGTGTTTCTCAACCTCCACATTTTTAAGTTGTATGGACATGCTGGAATTTTGGGAGATAAAGTCCAAGCATTTTAAAATTGCTGATGTTGAGAACCATTGGTTTATACTGACTCAAAGAAATGTTCATCCAGAAAAAAACATCTTGGCTTAACCTTTTCTTTTTCCGTCAAGAAATGTATTCAATAATCCAACTAGTTCCCCTCTGAGATTTTCTTGAAATTAGACTATCTCTTTCAAAGCTCTTCTCCAATAAATGGAGTGTTTGTGGTACTCTATATAATCTGAGACTAATAGCACTATGTAATAAAAAGCAGAATGCAGAAATTCAAACCCAGAATGTTCCAGCCGCAGATTTGTGGAAAATGTCTATTTCATCTTACACTCAACTTGAGAAAGCCCGAGGTGCTTAAACCATCCCAATTGCTTTGAAAGAAACAGGGCTGGCTCCACAATTAGCTCTGTGACCTGAACAGGCTGGCTTCTGCTCTTGAAAAAGTCACGTGGGCCCCTTGGTTGCATTTGGTAGGTTTTTTGAGAAAGCAAGGGAAAGTTTGCAGAGTTTACAACAGACACTGTGACCCCATTTGGTATTCCCGCAATACATTCTCACCCTCCCTCAATTTGGTTTATCTAATCTTATATTGTATTAGCTCCAACATCCTGTTTGCAGCCCTGACTCACTGTAAAATCAATGTTCCTGATTATTGAGGCATATTGACAGGGACCATGGCATACTCTTTTTGCTCTTAAAAAGGATTCATTAGTTTGATCTACTATTGTGTCTTACCAAATCTAGAAAACTCTTACAAGATCTGGACCAGTACATGGACCAAGGAAGTAAGCAGTGGGACAGCTTGCCTCCAGAAGTTGTGGTTGCCTCATCACTGGAGTTCTTTGAGAAGAGATTGGACAACCATTTGTCTGAAATGGTATGGGATCTCCTGCTTGAGCAGGGGGCTGGATTAGAAGACCTCCAAGGTCTATTTTGATTTATTGATTGAAATTAAAATTATCAGAATTTTAGAGTTGCTTTGGATATTTATTTAATAAACAAAATAAAAATACTCTAAAGCCGTGGTGACGAACCTATGGCATGGGTACCACAGGAGGCATGCCGAGCCCTCTCTGTGGGCACGCGCACTGTCGCCCCAGTCCTAGGATTTCAGCTGGGCTTTAGAAAACCTGTTTGCTTTAGGCCTCCGCCGCCATGTGCAAAAAAAAAAAGATTCAATCAATTAATCAATTTCAACTAATTGTGGGGAAAAAAAGTTCTCGCAAAGATAGAATTGATTGATTGAACTTTTAAGTCCCATGCAGTCTGCCGTTACCACTGCAGCCATGCCCACCCAATTGGCCACACCCACCCAAATGGCCACGCCCACCCGGTACCCAATGATACATAAGTGGGTTTTGGGGTGCAGTTTGGCCACTCGGACTCTAAAAGGTTCGCCATCACTGCCCTAAAGAGTTATGTGTGCAAGTAGTTCTCAACTCACAACCACAACTGGGACCAGAATTTTTGCCACATTTGTTGAGTGAATCACACAGTCATTAGGTGAATTCAGCTTCCCCCATTGACTTTGCTTGTTGGAAGCGAGCTGGGAAAGTTGCAAATGACAATCGCATGATTCCGAGATGCTACAATTGTTGTAAATACATGCTGGTTGCCAAGTGCTCAAACTTTGATCATGTGACTATGGAGATATTGTGATGGTCATAAGTGTGAGGATCTGTTGTAAGTCATACTTTTCAGGACTGTTGTAACTTCAAATGGTTAATAAATGGACGGTTATAAATCAAGGATTACCTATAATACAGATCCATTTCTTCCCTGATTGGTTTGCAAATAAATCTAACTTAATGGATTTCTGTGTCCCTAGAGTGACTCTTCTGTTCTCCATGTTGGGCAGAATAACAGAGTTGAAAGGGACCTTGGAGGTCTTCTAGTTCAACCTCCTCCTCAAGCAGGAAAGCCTAAACCATTTCAGATCAATGGCTGTTCAGTCTCTTCTTAAAAACGTTCAGTGTTGGAGCAGCCACAACTTCTGGAGGCAAGTCATTCCATCGATTAATTGTTCTGTTAGGAAATTTCTCCTTAGCTCTAGGTTGATTCTCTACTTGCTTAGTTTCCATCCGTTGCTTCTTTTCCTGCCCTCAAGTGCTTTGGAGAATAGCTTGACTCCCTCTTCTTTGTGGTAGCCCCTCAAATATTAGAACACTGCTATCATGCCATCCCTAGTCCTTCTTTTCATTAAAGTAAGCATACCCAATTCCTGCAATTGTTCTTTGTATGTTTTAGCCTCCAGTCCCCTAATCATCTTTGTTGCTCTTCTCTATACTATTTCTAGAAACTGAACATTTGTTTTACCAAGGTATTATAAAGTAGTATTAATACTTCATGTGATCTTGATTCTATCCCTTTGATAATGCAGCCCAGCACTGTGTTGGCTTTTTTGGCAGCTGCAGCACACAGCTGGCTCATATTTAAGTGATTTCTACCAGGACTCTTAAGATCCCTCTCACAGTTACTACTATTGAGCCAGATACTACCTATACTGTACCTGTGCATTTGGATTTTCTTGCCTAAATGTAGAACCTTACTTTTCTCACCATTAAACTATCAATAAGCTATCAATAAACAGCCCAATCAAGGGACCAAGACCACTCCCACCAACACCAACAGGGCAAACTACTAATATATAATATCAGAGCAATCCCCACTCCCTACTAGCATGGATGATGTTACCTAGTTGGGTAATGAAATGTCTTCAAAATACCAACCAGGCTCAGAGAGCATCAAAGACACCACTGTTCAACCTGGAGCTACACATATTCTTTTGTATCAATCTCTTTTATTTATTATTATCAATCTCTTTTATTTATCTATTTCTTAAGCTTTTTCTATCACTGATAATTGCAGCCTTTGGTGGTTGAGAAGGAACACATCTTAAGACCAAGCTATATTTATGCCCTTAGTATGCCATTGTTTATTTATTTTACATTATTTCGTTTTCCTCCTTCTTACAGTCTGGATACTTCTGGATACTGCTCAACCTGTTATCTCTTTATGAGTTAAGGACTGCTTGCAGATTTTTGGTTTGTCCATGACAGTGAGGGAAGCTGATAACACCAGTCTTTTGTCATTTCAATTTTTCACACATTTTCCTCTTGCAACAGCCATCACTGTTTCAATTTTTCACAAATTTGCAAGTGTGTGTACGCGCACGGGTATGCTATAACTCAATAAAGGCACAACTTGGCAGCTAGCTGCCAGAGGCCACTCATCTGTAAGAGTGTTGTGAGCAAAAAATAATAATAATCAAAGAAAATGAAAGAGAGAACTCACCAAGGACACAGCTGCACAGCAGTTTGTTTTGTGGTCTCCACTATGGGTCTAGGACAATTCATCATGGCCACATGACCATTTTATCCCAGCTGTTCCAGCCCATCTGACCCACCACAGGCCTGAGCAAAGAGCACCCACAGAAGATATGATACATCTAGCAAATATCTGAGTGCATTTGAATAGTTGCCAAAAGATTTGCTGCATCACAGCCATTTATTTCCTAGGACAAGCCAAATAAAAATTTCTAAATATCATGTGTCTTATAAGCATGCAGGCTCAAACACGAGTGATGGATTATGTGTTTCCTAAGGCTTTTTTTTTTAAGCATGACAAATTCAAGAGGTTTTTATAAAAACATTTTAAATTTTCACATAATGGTCTACCTCCTGTCGCTTTCAGATTGTTTGAAAGTGACTAGAAAAAACGGAATTTATTCAGTTTCTCTATTTTTACTTCTCTTTTTAAGGAGCTGAAGAGAACAAATGTGGTTCCCTTTGCTAAGGAGCCTCCTTTGGAGTTCAGAAATGATCCAAGGGTATTACTATAATCTTACTTTGGAATTGAGCTGGTAGGGAAGTAAACCTAGCCTTGGTTTGCTCAGGAACTAAACAATTAATCATAATTAATAAAACACTGTAAGTATTGCATGGTGCATCACAAGGAATTTAACTTCATATTTACGTCTGAAAGCAGTCCATAACCTTAAAAAACACATCTATGGTTGTCTCATATATTACTGTACCAATTCATTTTTGGTTTCCAGCTCAGACTCCAGGTCTTTATGACTTTGTTTCTGCTGTTCTTGCTTCTGTGTTAAGGATTTATTCTGCTTCTCTTGTTGCTGGATCTGCTCTAGCAAATCAGAATGTTCATTTTGCAAGTGTTTAATCTCTTTGGTCATCAGTTCCAAGTCATTTTCTAAGTTTTCTATCTGTTCTGCAAAGACAAGCAAGCCAGCAAATAATGTTCAGAATCTGAACAAAGGAAGATTTTACTGGGTTTATCAGCTTTTGAGATCCCTTTTATGCAGCACCAGAGATATTATGAAGTTAATAGGGGGGGTGGATTTTAATGCTAGTGTGGCTGTTGAGTGATATTAGATTTAATAGTTTGCTTGCCTGGCATAATGTGGCCATAGCAATGGTTGTGAGAAAGAGAAAGAAGAGGTCAATGGCCCAATTTAATGCCAGGTGTGGCACTGAATGATATTAGATTTTATAGTTTGCCTGCCTGGTGTAACTTTGGCCATGGCAATGGTTCTTAAAACTAGGTTCTTCTCCTGCAAAGAGGGTGTCTCTCCCAACAGAGAACAAAAAAATAAAGGTGCTGAAGATATTACTTAGCCTGATAATAAAACGTTCAGAAACCAACCACAAGCTTGGAGAACAACCTTTCATTCTCATCCTATACCTGAGCTAAAGCCATTCGCCACTATTGCAAGCAAAAAATCTCTTCCCAATTGCGCCTTATGTCCCAATTGTGCTTATGCATCCAAAGACTGGGCACCTTGGATCTCGCTGCAGCTTTTAGACTTTGTGTAGTATGGAGGGCAGGTAATTAATAGCCTATTCTCGGAGAGTAAAGATAGCATTTGTAGTCATTTTTAGCATGGCATATATTCTTAGTGTCAGAATCCATTTATATCTCATTTCTAACTGTCTCGTCTGTGCAAAACCCAAATCTCACAAACCCCCCCCCCCCGGATTCTGCCATTCCCAAGGAGGAGAGGGAATAAACAGGGGGGTTTATTGCTTCCACTTCCTTTCCTTAGATGTAACTTTTGTTTATCTAGTCTACCTGTTACCCATCACAATAAGATGGATGAGAGGCATTTTCCCTCTCATCTTACGAGCAACTAAGAAAGAGGGTGGGGGAATCTGGTTTGTTTCTCCGGATGGAATGTGAAGGGGAGGGAGTGATTCTGCTACGAATGGACTGATGGTTCTCCCTTTCCCATGAGGGGCTTGTCACCTGGAACTTGGCTGATCCAGGACTGACCGTATGAACGGAGGGGTGGAGGTTTTTTTGGGACACTTTAAAAATATCGATCTGTGAGGGGATTCTTCAGATCCTGTCTATTATACCCTCTGACATCTATATTTTAGTAAAAGTTCCTGCTTGGATAATCTTGTCTCCAAGAGTCTTTCTTTCTTAAGATGTGGATTGAAGTGGGTTCTGACATTAGACAGTTATACATACCTGCCACCTAGAGGATCAATTTCATGCAGTTGTGGCATGATACAAAATCAGCAGGACATTTTGGGTTTGTAAAAACCTTACACTTAACTAAAAGGCAATTTTGGTGGCCATCCATGAAAAAGGACATAGAAAGCTATGTAGCCAGGTGCCAAATGTGCGCGATGGCTAAGAGGCTGCAAGGGAAGTCACCAGGAATGTTACAACCAGTGGCGAACCCCTCAGCCCCCTGGAAAGAAATACCCATGGATTTTATAGTGGAATTACCAGAAAGCAATGGGAACACTGTCATCTGGGGGATCACAGATTTGTTTTCCAAACAGGTGCACTTTATCCCATGCCAAAATATTCCCATCACAAAAGCCCTAGCAAAACTATTCATGTAGCACAATTACAGACTTTATGGAGCACCCCAACGCATCATATCTGACAGGGGAGTACAATTTATGTCAAAGTTTTAGAAGGAAGTTTTGTCCCTCTTAGGAACTACTCAGGGACTGATGTCTAGTCACCACCCTCAAGGGAATGGTCAATCGGAATGTGGAAACTCTGTACTTGAGCAATACTTAAGATGCTTTATTAATTTCCAACAATCAAATTGGATGGACCTACTCCCTTTTGCAGAAGTTGCTTACAATAATGCAGTCCACTCCAGCACAGGCTACACTCCTTTTCAAATAGCCACCGGTCAAAGTTTCAACCCCATGCCAGAACTAACCCCAAACGAACCAGAAATCCCATCGCTGAAAGAGTGGATTGCACAATTACAAAACATCTGGCGAATCATTAGGAAAGCTTTAGACAAAGCTAAACAAGCATACAAAGCACAGGCAGACAAAAAGAGAGTCGATCCCACACCATTCAAGGTGGGAGAGATGGTATATTTATCCACAAAATACCTAAAATCCCTACAACCCTGTAAAAAACTTAGTAGCTTGGAAACACCTCCCCTACTCAGAAAATGAGTGTGTCAATAAACGTCACATTAGAGCACCCAAGTTGCTAAAGAAGTTTCTTACAGAATATCCCAGCAAACCGGGCTAATATCTATATTTTTGTTTCCTCTACAGGTGGATCTCTCCTATTTTCAAAGGGGGGCAGGATGTCAGAATCCATTTATTCCTCAATTCTAACTGTCTCTTCTGTGCAAAACCCAAATCTCTCTCTCACACACACACCTCTTAGATTCTGCTATTCCCAAGGAGAAAGGGGGTGGGGGAATCTGGTTTCTTCCTCCAGATGGAATATGAGGGGTTGAGATTGATTCTGCTACGAATGGACTGATGATTCTCTTTTTCCCACCAGGGGCTTACCACCTGGAACCTGGCTGATCCAGAACTGACCGAATGAACTGAGGGGTGGAGATTGCTTGGGGACACTTTAAAAATATCGATCTGTGAGGGGATTCTTCAGATCCTGTCTATTATACCCTCTATCATCAAGAGTCTTTCTTTCTTAAGATGTGGATTGAAGTGGGTTCTGACACTTAGGAGTAAAACACCAGTGGTGGCTGAGATAATATCTCAAGGGCATCTTTTTTAAAGGACTTCAATACCACAGCTCACCTATCATGAGTTACCTCAGTCCCACGAAGGGGTTTACCTCAGGGAATAAGGTAAGCATCTGGATCCTGAATAATATTAGCCAAGGTTCAAATTTTTAGGAGTAAAATGTTGGTGGAATCTGAATTAATCTCAGCTGTGTCCTCTTAAAAAGAACCAAATCACTATAGGCAAGTCAATTAAAAATAGCTTTAAAGGTAAAATCATTCCAGGAGCTGACCTTGCTCTCTGGAATAAAGTGAATTCTTGGGACCTGATGTAATTTTAGCCAAGGCTCAAGTTCTTAAAACAAATTTCTTATATGGCTGATCACACATGGCCAATAAAGCCTATGCTATGCTAATGGTATGCTATGCTAATGCTATTCTCCATTGCCTTCCATTGTTTGTTGTACTCTAAACTAAAAATAAAAAACATGTAGAGGACTAGCTACTTCAGCTAAGGCAAAAGTTAACCAAAAATTAGTTCAAGTTCAGGAACTGACTTTGCTCTGAGGAATAAAGTCTATTTGTCAGAATCCATTTATATTTTATTTCTAACTATCTCCTCTGAGCTAACCCCAAATCTCTCTCCCCCTGGATTCTGCCATTCCCAAGGGGGAGAAGGAACAGGCATGGGGCTTTATGGCTTTCACTTCCTCCCTTAAATGTAACCTTTGTTTATTCCGCCTGCCTGCTATCCAGGGCTTTTTTTGTAAAAGAAAAAGGTGCCGGAACTCACACATGTCATACAACCCGCCTTGCCTACCCTACAAGGTTCCATCCAAAAAAGGTGCCGGAACTCCCTTCTGAGCATTCTATGAGAAAAAAAGCCCTGCTGCTATCCATCATAATATACAGTAACCAATTGCTTTCTTACTAGGCATTCCCCGTCAACTTACAGTCAACTAGAAAAGGGGGTGGGAAAGGGAGGAATGCAACCCTCTGGGATCTGGTTTGTTTCTCCGAATGAAGTATGAGGAGGGTGGAAATGATCCTGCTGCAAACGGACTGTTAACTCTCTTTTCTCACGATGGGCTTCCCATCTGGAGCTTGGCTGATCCAGAACTGACCGAATGAACTGTGGGGTGGGGTTTGCTTGGGGACACTTTAAAAATATTGATCTGTGAGGGGATTCCTCAGATCCTGTCTATTATGCCTGCTATCTCCTATTTCTTAGTAAAAGTTCCTGCTTGGAAAATCTCGTCTCCAAGTCCTACTTTAAGATGTGGGTTGAGGTGGGTTCTGACACTATTCTTGGGACCTGAGGTAATTCCAGCCAAGGCTCAAATCCTTAAAGCAAAACATATGAAATTGCTAAAATGCTTCGGGTCCAGAAGCAGACCTGACTTTGTTGCAGGAAAGTAAATTCTCAGTTTAATAAAACCGTTCAAAGTCCAACCAGCAGCAGAACAAAATCAAGAGGATATGATGAAAAACCGAGAGATGTATACGATCCATAAGCATCCAGTGAGAAAGCAATGTCAAAGAGAAAAGTGACGGTTTAAAAAAAAAAGCAAACAGCAAAAAGTGTTGCACAATTTAAGCCACTGCTGTTTTCAGACTATTATTGCTCCTTTACTGTTATTTTCTTTCAGTGACCAAATGGATAAGCAGTGATGTGATGGTATCACTAGAAGAAACAAGGTTGAATCTTGCAAACTTGATGGGGATTCCCCCCCACGCACACATTTATGGATGGTTTGAAGAGTCTAAAAATTTGTATATTAAGCCTATTTGATTGATAGCAAAAGCTGCCAAGCATATCCATAGCCATGTTCCAGTCTGTGAAGATCCTTCTGTATCTTGAACCTCTCTTCTGGAGGGTTGGCTATTCCTGCCAGCTTGGTGTCATCTGCAAAGTCTCAGTAACTTGCTTGTTCCATAGGTCCAATGCACTCCAATGCATACTGTTTAAATCTGGATGTTCCACACCAATGTTTTTATTGACATTTCTCAGACTTACTATGCTCTGGGTTCAGCTTTTGATGATTGAGGGTGGCCCCAGACACTCCTCCAGAGCTGACTGACAATCATGAGAAATGTTGGCTGTATCCACAACCACTTTCTCCTTCCAGCTGGTACAATGTTTCACTATTCAGTCTCCTATTCTGTACAAAAAGAATTTTCCTTCCCTTTGCATAGAAGTTGGAACTAGTAAATCAACTCCATTACTTTCTTTCATTTTCCTTTTGCTTCTAGATAAAAGGTCTGATTTGTCTAGCAGCAGCAGCTACAGTATATTACACCTTTTCCTTAGTCTGCGGTTTTATTCTTTCATCAGCCAGACATTAAAAAACAGAGCCTGAAAGATTCCGGAAATTGCTTTTTTCTATCCTGATGATCACATCCTTCACCCCATACACTTCACAGCAGGAACATCCAGTGTGGAGCAGAGATGAAAGAAAAAAACAATAGGAATGTGTTAAAATAATTTATGCTTAAAAGGCTATTTACTTGTCTATCTGTCTATGTGAAGGAATGCAATATAAGTTACAGACACACCAAAACAGATAAGAACAGTGCAACCTACACACCACAAACAGTAACCAGTCCGGAATTAATTGCTTTCAATGTCAGCAAAGCATGAATTCTGCAGGCCACAAATGCAAACTTTGTAAGTACTTGTAGCTTCAGGGCTCTGCCTGCCAGAAGAGATTTCCTGTCATGCTTATCTGGTTCCTTGGAGAATCGGGAATGTTGGGAACTTGTCACAAGGATCTCCAGAGAAATAACCACTGAGCCTCTATATCCGAATCAAAATGTCCCTCCTACCTTCTCCTATATTGTTTGGGAGAGCCTTAAAGGGTTGAAGATTAACATGAAATGGCAAATGTTCAAAAGGCAAGAAGTGCAACATTACAAATACAAAATACTCAGTTAATGGCAAGCAGTCCCATCTTCTAAAATTCAGGTTTCCTGCAGATAGAAAGCTTTCTGGGGGAAAAAAGCACCAGTTTAATAGATAGGGTGGAAGGTGTATCTGTTAAAAAAGAAGGTCTATTTAATTCATGTTATACTTGTGCAATTTATTCAATTTTACTGCATAAAGACTATACATATGCAAAAAATATATGGGCAATTTTGTCTCTGGCTTTGTTTCTGAAGTATCCTAAGTTCTTTAACTTGGGAATTTGGCAGGTTTGCATCCACTGCTTCTTGTCTTGCCTTCTGGTGCTTTGGAAAATAGGTTGACCTCCCCCCTCCCCCCACTTCTTCTTTGTGGCACCCCAAATTTATCTCAAAATTACTTACCTAAACCTATCTAACAATTAACTCCCATGAAAAGCAGCACTTGAAAAATGTTGACTATTATAACATTCATGTATGGTAGCTTTAATGCATCCTCTTGGAATAATGTATGCATGTGTATAACAAAACACATTACAATAATACAATTAATACAGAAGTTATCTATTACCAATACTTGCAATGAATATTCTATTTAAACAATAGCAGAGGGATATTTTTAAGTTTATATGGCAAAGAAACCAAGAATTAAATACAAGCTATTGCAAGATACTAAGGAAAAAGAAGGGGTCTGGGTTTACCAGACCTGAAATTGTACTTTGATGCATCCTGTTTGGTCTGGTTAAAAGAGTGAGTGAATTTCCAGAATAAGAGGCTACTTGATTTGGAAGGCCATGAATTAAGGTTTGGATAGCATGGGTATTTATGGTACAATGAAGTCAAAATAATAATAATAATAATAATAATAATAATAATAATAATAATAATAA
>JAKJMR010000179.1:1638714-1665889 GCA_024449315.1 Daboia siamensis
AAAAAAAAAAAAAAAAGAAATGGCTAGTACATACTACTATAGAAATGTAGAAAGTTGGGATTCAATTTTAATGTCTTATTTTACTGCAACAGAGGGAGTCGGAGGTCGATGCCTTTTGTTTCTTCCCCGCACTTTTTCATTTTCCCTTTCCCTATTGTTGTCCCTGACTATTTGCTTTTCTATTTTCATATTTTATGTTATAAATGAATAAAATTATAAAAAATAAATAAAAGTTTTAAAAAGGAACCTGCTGAGTCTCTGGCAAAAAAATGAATACAGAAGTTAGCTATTTGGAAACATACAAATGCTGTCATGTCATTTATTCTGGATTCTTTCACCTGATGTGTCTAACAGAAATGAAGCAGTGACTAGGGAGGAAGCATAGCAAAAACGCTGAAGCTTCAACATCATTTCATACCCATCCCATACCAACCATTTAATTCAACCCACCCTCCCTCCCTCCCTCCCTTCTTGCAAAATATGGGAAAGTGCAAAGTCTGATTCACTCTAGGTCTGAAAATGTGAAATTTGCTTTCTGATATGAACTAAACAAATTTATTTTCCCATCCCTGAACTTGAGGCTGTTGGCTCATAAAGCACAATGTCACTCCTAAACTGCAGTGATTTGGTACCCTTGGAAATTTCCAAACTTTTTAAAGCATCCAGGAGACATGAGCAAGTGACTCAACCACCAAGATTGATACAGGCATTAAATCTCCACTGGGTAGTAAAGTAGAAGCAATAAAGCTGGAAGTACCTTATTTATGTATTTGCTCCTTCAATTTCTAACCTGCAGACCAAAAATTCAAGGCAATTTACATCTCAAAAGTAAATCAGATGCGAAGATGAGAGCTGAAGGCAAATGAAATGGAGATTCTCAAATTTGTAGACAGAGAAACTAAATGAGTTTCCTATTTTTTCACATCTTTGGGGATTCCAGTTTTCCTACTTTTTCTCAGAGATTTATTTTGGATTCCTTATTTAAATCCTTTACTGCCTACATCCCTGAAAGAGAAGAGAAAGGTGTGAAGACCCAACAACATCTTCACAGACATGGGAATGGACTTCGTTATCAGCTCCGTTTCCACAGTAGACCTAACACCTAGGGATTGGCTTGTTTGAACTGCCTGGATGAACTATTTGGGTGGGGTTTGCTTCTTGCTCTTTTAGCCCATTGATCTGAGGGGGAAACCCTCAGATCCTGCCTTCTTTGCCTGCTGTCAGCTTCTCCTAATAAAATTTCCTTTTGGAATGAAAGTGTTCCAAGAGTCCTGCTTTCGTGGGATGAGGTTTTGAAGCGGGTCCTTACAGGATGTTTGTTAAACAGAGATCCAACCTAGAATTCAGGAGAAATTTTGGGACAGTGAGAGGTTGTGAGTGCTCCATCACTGGAAGTTTTCAAAAATGGACACACGAACTATTTGACTGAAATGGCAGAACGTTCCTGCCTTGAGCAGAGGGTTTGACTAGAAGATCTCCAAAGTCCTTTCCAGCCCTATGAATCAATCTTTATGTTCTACTACCCCTAAGACTACTTGACCACCCACAGGCCACTGACCAGCTCTACTTGGTCTTGGTGGCCCCTGGCTTTGCCCTTCTGTTGCCACTCTCTTGCAAGCTCTGGAGCAGCAGGAGTTTCTGCCTGCCCCCGAGACCCTCAGTCTTCCAGCTCTGTCAGCAGCTCCATCAGCCTTGCAGCCTCCAGGGGTCTCTGCTGCCTTGTGGCATCTCCTGCGGACTCCTCGGCTCCCAGTTTGGCTTCCAGCTGTTCTCCTCCCTGCTCTTCTCCTTGGGCTGCCCAGATCCCAGCTGCTCAGCTCATTCGGCTGCTTGGTTTTTCTGGCTCCCAGATCTGGCTCTGGCCAGACTCTCTGTTCTCCCCACTGCAGAGCCTTCACCCTGTCACTGCTACCCCTTGTCCTCAGCTGGCACTTTGAGGCTTGGAGCTGAGCCTGTGGACTCACCCTATCAACCTCACTACCAGGGTCTTTCTTGACTCCGAGCCCTGGAATCCCCCAGCCCTTTGAGGTCCTGATGCTTGGTGGCTGTGAGGTTTTCAGCTCAGCTGAGTCCTGCAGTGACTAGGAGGGCAAGGGTGAAGGTGTTGCTTCAGCTGGTAAGGGGGGGGGGTTTCACCTGGCTTCCCAGCACACTAGGTGGAAAGTCAGGGGAAGGGAGGTTGAATGATTCCTTTTCTTTCTCAAAAGGCTAAAAGGTCTCCATTCCAGCTATGGGGAAAGAGTGTCAGCGAGTTGTCCATTAGGAATGCCAAAACCATTTCTGAAGAAGGCCACTTGGCTGGTGACCTCCCTGTGGAGATCTTTACTATCTTTCTCCAAACACCTGTTCCGAAGCTCTAATTCTTGCATCGCCATTTTGGCATGGTTCAATCCGTTGTCCTTCTCAGTTTTCTACAGATTTCCCACTGTGGCCTGGGAAACAGCTCTGCAGCTGCTGCTATTGCTGCTGTAGATTGTTGATTTGCTTCTTCTTATTTTCCCTCACATTCTGCTGAAGAGGGCTGACTTTCTTCATCAGTTGGCTGGAGTGGCTTTTCTCCACATAGTAACTTTGGTCCATCTCAGCCAAAGTTACTCAGCTGCAGACTTTAGAGGTGCTTCTTAAGTTCTTAAGAAGGTTCCAGACCTCTTCAAGGGGATGTCCACTGAAACCACTGAGACAGCAGCCACCGCTTTGGCAGGCCCCACTCCCTGCCAACCCGCAGCAGCAGATCAGGATAGGAGACATCACAGTCAGCGGCAAAGGTACCAATCCATCCAAAGATTCCTGCCGCTGGATGCGAAATTCAGAGGGGAGTCGCAACGCTTGGGGTTCTTCTTAACCTAAGTCCTCAGCTACATGGAAGAATATGGACGAGACATTCCCAGCAACAAAGCCCGTATCTGTATTGTGCAATCCGCTCTGGATGGGGCTGCCGCAGATTGGATAGTGAACCTACAGGATTCCAATGCCTCAGAGCTCCACAACTTCAACCACTTCATGTCCTCACTGTGAAGGCAATTTGAGGAGCCCTGGCTGACCGTAAAGCCCATGAGAAGATCAAAACAGTGAAGCAAGGCAGACACCGGGTAGCCGAATATACACAAGAATTCCGGGCCATCACCAGCAAACTGAACTGGCCAGAAGACATCCTCCTTCGCCACTTCAAAGATGGCTTAAACTATGACCTGTACGATGCTTGCCTGCCCTGAGGGGACCCATGCCAACTAGATGAATGGTATGTCTTGGCAGAGAAAGCAGAGATCGACCTACTAAAGAGGCATCACCGAGGGATACCATGGGGCTGCTCACCCCCTGAACTGTTGCGTGAACCAGCAAAACCACCGGCCATGGCCAAGAAGTCAAAAGGCTGTTTCAAATGTGGGTGAGAAGGGCATTGCGCCACAGAGTGTCGCTCAAAAGCCCCTCAACACAACCCAGATCGATCACTGGCCAGAAAGTCAGGGAAGTCCCCAGTCAAGCCACGAGAACCCACCATGAAGGCAACAGGCTTTAGAGTCCACACCCTCTGCCAAGCGTGGGCAGGGAACTCTGGCCTACACTGCAGGGGCAACAGATTCCTCGAACAAGGACTCAGAGGGCAAACCCCTTGTAAATGGCCTCATCACGCCCATCCTCAACACAATAACTATATTAGCCCCCTCCATGCCCAAAGCTGTCAAAGTGAAAGCCCTAATAGACTCTGGCTTCACCCACTGCCTCATTAGCTCGACGCTAGTGGGGAACTTGGGCATGCCAGTGAGGAGGCTGAAACAGCCGATCTCATTCAGCCAGTTAGATGGGTCCATAGCAGAGGGGTTGCCAGCTACCCTAGCCACTTTACCAACCCACCTATTTCTGGGGAACCACAAAGAAGACATAACATTCTTAGTAACCCCAGGCATGGAATGCCCAGTGATCCTAGGGCTGGTGTGGCTAAAGAAATGGGAACCCTGGGTAGATTGGAGGATGGCAGAGCTCCAATTCCTGAAAGGGGATCATGCGAAAGGGGATCATCACCCCAAGGAGCCCTACCAAGCCCAGGAGGGGAGAAAGCATCGGTGGGAGAGGAAAAGGGGTTACCCGAAATACCGGAGGAATACCAAGACCTTGCTGAAGTTTTCAGCGAGGAATGGGCAGATGAGCTCCCTCCTCACTGACCCACGGACTGTGCCATAGAAATCAAACCTGGAGCAAAACTCCTGAAACCCAGATGAGCCCTAAAGAGAAGGAGGAGATGGAAAGATTCATAAACAAAAACCTAGAAAGGGGATTTATAGAACCTGCCAAGCCCAAAGTAGCCGCCCTGGTCCTCTTTAGAGAGAAGGATGGCACTTTGCGCTTGTGCGTGGATTACCACGCCCTGAATACAATCGGTGAAAGTAACCTGTACCTCCTACCCCTCATGAAGGACATGTTATCACACATATCGAAAGGAAGAATTTTCACCAAACTAGACCTAAGGGAAGCATACTATGCATTAGGATTAAGGTAGGGGACAAATGGAAAACTGCATTTAATTGCCCAATGGGATGCTACCAATTCAAAGTTTTGCTGTGTGGACTACAAGGGCCCCCCGCAATATTTATGCAATTAATTAATGAGATGCTAAGGGAGCACCTATTCAAAGTGGTCCTGGTTTATTTAGATGACAATTCTTATCTTCACCGAGTCCAAAGAGGAGCACGTCAACCTAGTCAGAGCGGTTTTAAAGAAACCGTGAGCTGCCCATCTATATGCCAAACTATTGAAATGGGAATTCCACCAGGAAAAAATAGATCACCTGGGTTATTGCATATCCCCACAGAACATCAAAATGGACCCTGAGAAGGTCAGGGCAGTGTTAGAATGGGCACCATCTTGCACAAGGAAGCAATTGCAAAGCTTCCTGGGTTTCACAAACTTTTACCCCCAATTCATGCCTTCATTCACCCAAATAGCCCTGCCCCTCACGAACTTGTTTAAAACAAGGGGGGGCCCTCAGTGAAACCCAGGCAGCCACTGAAATGGACAATGGAATGCCAAGCAGCATTCAAAAGGTTAAAGAGACTCTTCCACTGAACCCGTACTGAGGCATCCAGACCCGAATAAAACTTTTGTAATACAGCGGACACAAGCAATGTGGTAGTGGGGGCTGTACTATTACAAGTAAATGAAGGGGCACTGCAACCGTGTGTGTGCACATCCAGGAAACTCTCTGAGACGGAACAATGCTGGGCTGTGTGGGAAAAGGAAGCGTACACTGTGAGATGGTCGTTACTCACATGGCACCATTTCCTTGAAGGGAATAAAATCCCTTTTCAGGTGTGGACAGACCACAAAAATTTGGAACCACTAAAAACACCCAGAAAGCTCACCCATAAGCAATCCTGCTGGTCCCAGCACTTTCACCAATTCCGTTTTATGCTCAAACACTTGCTGGGGGGGAAAGAACTTCCCAAGCTAAAATAAAGCCGCAACTGGGTAGCCAAACCGGAATCGAATTCCGGAAAACTTTAGAAACAGATGAATAGTTCCAGAAAAATAAACACGTGTGCATGATCAAGGACGGACTGCCATGGATGGGAGAGAAGTTAAATATACCAATCACCCAGAACATCACTTTCATGCAACTGTACCATGATACAAAATCAGCAGGATTTGTAAAAACATTACATTTAATTAAAAGACAATTTTTTTAAATCCCATTTATATCCCGCCCTTCTCCGAAGACTCAGGGCAGCTTACAATTTAAGCACAAATCAATGTGCTTAGCAATAGCCTTCATTCTATGTATATGCCTGCTTATTAGAGCTTTCAGCCCCCGCCAAGCGGCATTATTACAAAGTCAGCTTATTGCCCCCAACAATCTGGGTCCTCATTTTACCTACCTCGGAAGGATGGAAGGCTGAGTCAACCTTGAGCCTGGTGGGATGCTAATCTGCACTAATTGCAGGCAGCTGGTGTTACTTAAGGAGGCATTAGCCCACTGCTCCACCAAGGCCATCATGGCCATCCATGAAAAAGAACATAGAAAGCTACGTGGCCAGCTGCCCAAACTGCACAGTTGCTAAGAGGTTACAAGGGAAATTGCCCAGACTTCTACAACCAGTGGCGAATCCCTTGGCCCCATGGAAAGAAATATCCATGGATTTTATAGTGGAGTTACCAGAAAGCAATGGAAACACTGTCATCTGGGGGGGTTACGGAGCTGTTTTCAAAACAAGTGGACTTTATTCCTTGTCAAAAAATCCCTACCACAAAAATCTTAGCAAAACTATTCGTGCAGCACATCTACAGTTTGCATGGGGCACCCCAATGCATCATATCAGATAGGGGAGTGCAATTCACATCAGTTTTGGAAAGAATTTTTATCCCTCTTAGGAACCACCTGGGACTGTCAGCTAGTCATCATCCTCAGACTAATGGATCGACTGAACATTCAAACTTAGTACTTGAGCAATACTTAAGGTGCTTTATTAATTTCCAGCAAACGAATTGGACGGACCTACTTTCTTTCACAGAAGTTGCCTACAACAATGCAGTCCACTCCAGTACAGACTACACTCCCTTTCAAGTAGCCACTGGCCAAAGTTTCAACCCTATGCCATAATTAACCCCAAACGAACTCACAATCCCATCACTAAAAGAATGGATATCCCAATTACAAAACACCTGGCCAGTGGTTAGGAAAGCCTTAGATGAAGCTAGACAGGCACACAAAACAGAAGCAGATAAAAAAAGAGTCGAACCTAAACCATTCACTGTAGGAGAAATGGTATATTTATCTACAAAATACCTAAAATCCCTACAGCCCTGTAAAAAATTTGGTCCAAAGTATATAGGACCTTTTCCAATTAAAAGAATTATAAACCCAGTAACAGTAGAATTAGAATTACTGAAGAACCTCAGGCAAATACACCCAATCTTTCACAGCAGCTTGCTGAAACGACAACAACAGTCGCCCTTACAGCCAAGAATCCCCCTCCACCACCTCCAATCATGGTTGAAGGAGAACAACACTTCAAAATAAAAGAAATCCTAGATTCTAGGAAGTACCATGGGGCAACCCAATATCTAGTAGCATGGAAACACCTTTCCTCTTCACAGAAAAAGTGGGTCCACAAACGACATGTTAGAGCATCCAAACTGCTAAAAATGTTTCATACAGAATTTCCCAGCAAACCCGACTAACCCATATACCTGTTTTGTTTTCTTACAGGTGAATCTCTCCTATTTTTATGGGGGCAGGATGTCAGAACCCATTCCTATTTCATTATCTATCTATCTATCTATCTATCCCTTCTAACCTAAAAGCAAATATCACCTTTCCCTGGGTTCTACCATATTCCCAAGGGGGAGAGGGGATGTGCCCGTGGGTTTATTGCCTCTGCTTCCTCTATCCACTACAATGTAACCTTTTGCTTTCATTTATTGCCTTTGCTTCCTCCATCCACTACAATGTAACATCTTGCTCCCCTGCACTATCTTTCTCTCTGAACTTTCCCTCCCTAAACTGTCAGCTAGAACAAGGAAGAGAATAAGGAATGTAACCTCCATGCCTGGTTTATTTCTATGCTCTCAGAGGTCAACCATCGCTGTGTGATCTGGAGATGGGCCGATGTTATCTCCCCTTTTCCCACGACGGACCTAACACCTGGGGATTGGCCGTCCCACGCTGGCCGGATGGACTATGGGGTGGGATCTTGCTTGGGGATGCCTTAACTTATCGTTCTGTGTGGGAAAACTCAGATCCTGTCTATTATGCCTGCTGTCAACTACTCTTAATAAAAGTTCCTGTTGAAAGAATTCGCTTCCAAGAGTTCTGTTTTCTTAAGATGTGGGTTTGAAGTGGGTCCTGACACCATTGATCATGATCTCCCTTCTAACTATTCTGACTTCCCATTTGATTCTGACTCCTGTTCAAGGCAAATCATATCTTAAAACAGTGCAAAGGAGTTGGCATCAGCAATTGATCAGTTTGGCCATCTCTGGCTCTGCTAGGTTGCTTCTGATGACCATAAAAGGCGAATTAGGAAAGAAGCCTCTGCTCCAAGTAGTGACCAGGGCCATCCAAGGCACTACAGCCTGCTGGGTGACCTTGAGCCCGTCTCCCTCTCTCAGTCATAGCCTACCTCACAAGGTTCTTGTTGTAGGCATAAACGAGTCTTCGGTATGTTCACTGCCTTGAGCTATTTAGGGAAAGAATATAGGTCAGCACTGCTGTGATCTGTGTTTGAACCCCGCTTTTCTACTCTCGCCCCCTAATTCTGCCTTAACAGGAGCTGTCTCTTCCTTCTGACACGTCCAAACGAGGGAGATCCTGGCCATGCCCACAGTACCATCCATCCAATCCACTCGCTTTCCAGGGATTTTTGAGGAGAGCCTCCCAGCCTTGTGGTCCAGACTCGCCAAGGATGCTGGAGGTGTCATGGCAACCTACAGCCAGTGAGGTTAGGAGGAGCCCCTGATGTCACGAGGCAAGTATTTGACTGGCCTGGAGCTGAGATTTGAAAAATAATCACTAACTGGCTGCCTTCACTGGAGGGCCTGGCTTATTCACTGATCAGCCGGCTCTTCAGGGGCTTTTGCAAGTGAGCCCTGAATCCGCATCCACTAGAACTTGTCCATCTGAATGGACAACAGTTGTCCAGAGAGCTGGGAACACACAGATTTTGCCCCTTGTTTGGGGGTGAAGTCCAAATTAAGATATGTTCTTGCACCTGAAATCTAGCATTAGAGATCCAGAGAATCGAGGTTTCTTGTCCATGTGCAGACGAATTGGAGTTGAAAGAGAAATAAGCATAAGGATTAGATGTTATTCATCTTAAAAAGATGTAAGAATGTGGCTAAAGAAACAAAAAGATTAAATTTTGTACAGTCCCTAACCAAGTACCCTACAGGTTGTCTTCGGCTTACAACCTTTCCTTTGGGGACAGTCCAAGTTCCAATGGTGCTGAAAAAAGTGGCGTATCACAGGTCCTCGCACATATGACAGTATCAACATCACCAGGGTCACATGCTCATGACTTGAGTGCAGGGCCATCAGCTGGGGTTTATGACAAGTGACAGCAATGGGCAAAACTGCACTTGCTTAATGACTGCATGATTCACTAAACTGTCGTGATTTACATAATGACCATGGCAAAAACACCATAAATCTGAGGACAACTTGCTTAAGGACCATCTAGCTTAGCAATGGCAATACTGTTCCCAATTCTGGCCGTAAGTTGAGGACTGCCTTAAGGACACAGCAGTGGACTGATCTGGAAAAGCTTAAGCAGGCTTGGATTAAAGCAGGGATGGGAGACCACTAAGAAATGCTGGGGTTAGGTTGCAAAGGGAGTCAGAAGTCAATGCCTTTTCTTTCCCTTTCCCCCTTTTCCCTCCCCTATTCTTCCTACTCTTGTCTTCTGTATTTTTGCACTTTATGCCTTAAACTAATAAAAAATAAAACAAGAGAGAGAGAGAAAGTGGCCAAGCTGTATTGCTCACAGGAAAACGGCCTGGATGCAGCCACCCAATTCAGGGGGCTGATCTCCCCCCATCAAGACAGCCTTGCTTGAATTCATCTGAGATCTGCAAAGTGATTGCCAATGTCTGAAACACTCTGTTACTTACAGCTACTGCACTACTGCAAGGGATCCACCTAGGGCACCCGAGGGGTGCAGGGAGTCCTTGACTTACAGCCATGACAGGGGCCCACCATTCCTCTGTGAAGCAAGCAGGTCCTTCTGTGAGTCAGAGCCAATTTGCTGGCCTTTTGTGCCACAGTTGTTAAAGAAATCACTGCAGTTGCAAAATGAGTCCCGATGTCAGAACCCATTTCCTTGCTCGGTGGGTTGATTCATCAATTCCTGGTTTCTTTCTGTGGGTTCTGTCATTCTCCTGAGTGGGAGGCCCTATGGGATGCACTATTTCACTTTGCTACAATGTATCCTCTCTGCCTTTTCTACCAGCTGGCTCTTTGAACTGTTTCTCCCTTGATGTCAACCTGAGGTGAGAAAGGAATGTGCCTCCGGCCCTCTGGCTTCTCTCTCGCTGTGGAAGAGAAAGATGCAAAGACCCAGCAACCTCTTCACAAGCATGGGAACAAAAGCCGTTATCAGCTCTGTTCCCACAGCAGACTTAACACCTGGGGATAGGTTTTTTTGAACTAACTGGATGAACTATTGGAGTGGGGTTTGCTTGGGAATCTTTTAACCCATTGATCTGAGTGGGAAACCCTCAGATCCTGCCTTCTTTGCCTGCTGTCAGCTTCTCCTAATAAAAGTTCCTTTTGGAATGGATTTGTTCCAAGAGTCCTACTTTCTTGGGATGAGGTTTTGAAGCAGGTCCTTACACCCAAGTTCGGGGTTCATTTCATTAAGGGAACCTGGCTTCTCCCATTGACTTAGTTTGTTGGAAGCTGGTTGGGAAAGTCGCAAATTGAGATCACAGGACCGAAAGACTGCAACCATTGCAAATACACGCTGGCTGCCAAATGCCCAAATTTTTATCATGTGACTGGGAACGTTGCAACGGTTATAACTGCGAGGACTTGTCATAAATCCCTTTTTTCAGTGCCACTGAATTCCCACAGCTTTATGCAACAGTAAAAGGTACCCATAGTTATAATAACGTGTGCACAGTTTACATCTTTAAGTAATTGTTCAGTAGCTGCAAGTAACACCAGAATTTATTTAAGACACATTTATTGTTCCTTTATCTGAGGAAAGCATTCACAACATGAGGAACAGTCAAGTCTATTGCATGTCTTTTTAGCTACACTTCGATGTAAATGGACTTGCATGGAAAGATGCTCATTTTCATTGCCCTGTCTCTACCTCCTCCCACAAGACACACTTGGGCGATTTCTCCAGGTACAAGTGTGTCCTTCAGGGAAAGGTGCACACTCCTGAACTTGAGGAATCTTCTCAATTTTGCTTGTGGCAATCTTTAAATCAATTCAAATCTCTCTGTTATGATGGGTAGTGGATTTGTGTCTCATAGTATCCCATTTTGTGGCAAAAAACAGCCACTGGGAAACTGAATTCATTTACCGACTGCATGATTTGCATAATGACCTCCATGAAAATTGTCGTAATTCAACTTACGACTGCAATGACTTATGATGGAAATTCAAATCCCAATTCTACTGGTAGGTTGAAGATTCCCTGTAAATAAAATTGAGGGATATCCCCTTAATTTTGAAGAAAGCAATAAGCTTGCCCTGTGCTTTTTGGCTCTTTGGCTGCCCAACGCATGTCAGCTGGGAAAGGTCTTCTCCATCTGAGCTCTAGGGCAGGACTGCTGGGCTGTGTGTTCATCCCCAAAGGTTACATGATTTTACTAAGCATGGATCTGAACACATAGCAAAAACTAATAGTAAAGGTAAAATAGAAAAATTAAGTCTTCTTGATTCATTTTTCAGGAATGTGAATTTAATGCATTTCATTTAATGTGTTTCAAGGAATCTAAAATATGATTGGGGTGATATGTACAGAACTATCTGCAGAGAAAAGATTTTATGAGTCTATCTTCATTTTCTAAATTATATCGCAGTTTATTGGGAAGTCATCATGGGCCTTTCACTGATTTAACGAGAACAATTGGGAAAGTGGGCCAAAGAAACAAGGCAATAAGTAAATGTTGGAGATGTGGTGGCGAAGACGCAACGTACTTTCATATATGGTGGACTTGTAAAAAGATCAAAGCATTTTGGATTAAAATTTGGTGGAATATGCAGAAGATATTCAAGAAAAGGATAAAGTTTTGTCCGCAATTGTTCTTACTGGGCATTATTACTGATACTACCGTGGCGGACACTAATCTGATGCTGAACTTAATTACGGCAGCGAGACTTTTAATAGGGCAATATTGGAAGAAGGAAGAACTGCCGACTATAGAGGAATGGACCTTAAAAGTTTCCAACCTGGCGGAAATGGCGAAGATTTCAGCATATTTGAAAGACCATTCGCAACAACGATATATTGTGGAGTGGAAAAAATGGATTGATTACATCCAGAATAAATATGGGACTAAAAAGTTTCATTTAGCATTTGAATAAGTATATTGCTTGTAGTCAACTTATAAGAGCTAAAGTGCGAGAGACTTAATAGTTTATTGTTATTAGTATATGGTAGTTTATGATTGTTTTTTTACTTTTATACCTTGTATTCAGCTCTGGGAAGTCGGGGAGGGGGGAGGGGGGAAGGGGAGGGTGAGAGGGTGGGATAGGGTTGGGAAGGGAGGGAGGGGGTGGGGGATGGGATGTTAAAGATAAAATGTATTGAAAAACTTTTCAATAAAAAAAAAAGAAACAAGGCAATAAGAAGCCTGTGTTTTGATTCAAACATGACATTCAGATGTTTGCCGGTTTCCAGAAGCAGTGTCTGTTTTGGGCCTCATTCCTCATAACTGCCCTGGAGATGCTTTGATGGGAAGGAATCTTTAGTGGGGAAAGAAGTCCAAAGTCTGAAATTATCCAGTGACATTTTGCCTAAAGCCAAGTTCTCAGCCAGGAAAATTTTCCATTTAGGGACTTCTGAGAAGTCAGCTGCACCTGCTCCCAGTCTGCCCCAAGACTCCCCTGGAGGATTTGGCCAAAGAGCAGAAGTGAAACTCTGAGGATACTTCTCCCTCTCAGGAGGGATCCCTGGCTAACTCAACTAGTTATTGGTCTCAGAGATTGTTGGGCAATTCTTTGGAGAGAAATGAAAGGGAAATAATCCCCATATGGTTCATAATGATAGGGGCAGAAATTAAGAGGTTTGTGAACTCCATCCTTGAAATTGGCCCCAGAGGGAATACAAGGCATCTGTGGCTGAAGAAAAAGAAATCTGACATTTGTTGGCATCATGATTAAAGACAAAGCTCCAGGGGCCACTTATTGCCCGAGCAAACAGCTGATGCATGGCCTGTCTCCAAGAACACAATCAAGCTCAGTCAAAACTAATGATTAAAACTTTGCATAGTTAAACAAAAATGACACACACAAAGTGGGAGACTGTTTCTGTGTCTTTGGAAGCGAGTTCTTGTTTACAAGCTCGCTTCCAGCTCTACAGAGGAGCCGTGGCGGGTGTCTCACCTCTCCCGTGTAAGTGCTGGGGACTCTTTCTCACTTTTTCCCAACTTTCACCTCGGAAACAGTCTTGTGAATGGCAAATGAAACGCAGTGTTAAACTGCTGCCTTCAATTTAAATAATAACCAGCTTCACCCAATATGTAAGCAGTGTGTGTGTGTGTGTGTGCGTGTGTGTGCATAATTTCAGACTCTGGCTTTCTTGCTCTTATGCCACTTTCTCACTTAAGATATGTATTTCAAATCAAATTCAAATAAAAGTCCTACACAATTCATTTGAGCCCCTTTCCAGATGGAAACACGCGACTCTGGCAGCGTCATGGACACATCCAAAATCCAAAACCTCAATAGCCCCTTCAATCTTCTATATGGTATTAGAAGTCTATGCCCAGTTCTAAGATGCATTCTCTCTCTCCTTTCCTCAAAGTCTTTAACTGAAATGTTGGTGAATCCAATATCCGGAATAGGACATAGTGACCAAATTCAATATATGAAGGTCTTTTCCAGAGGAATGGTTGAGGAGCCCCCCCTTTGGGGGCATTTTCTCAGCCATTTTGGTAACCACTACCAAACCACTAACCATCCCACAGTTGCTAATAAAGATATTGGCCTTCCTCCATTAAATGTTTCTTACATACAGGTAGTCCTCGTCTTGCAACAGCTCATTTAATGACTGTTCAAAGTTACAACAGCAATGGAAAAAGTGACTCCAAAGAGTTTTGTGGTAAGGGGACCCTTTGCCCTGGGATGGGGGCCCTGAGAGGGGTCAGGGAGGGAAGGGAAGGGACGTCCTCAGGACTGGGCTACTGGGCAGAGATGGAGGCGGAGGAGCTTCTCTCTTGGCCCAAATGCTCCCTTTGGCCCAGAGGTTCAGCAGAGGCTGAACCTTCTCCAATCCCTCAGCATCCCTTCCTGCTGAAGCTCCCCTGGCCTCCTTGTCTTCCCAGGAGGTTGTCTGCCTTCCGTAGGAGCCTTTTGGGGAGCACCTTCGTCCTGTGCCAGAGACCTTCAATTCACACTGACAAATATAAGCCACCATTTGCCTAAGCTCCTGAAAAACATCATTAGGCCAAAAAGTGCTAGAGATAAAAAATAATTTCTTAAAAATTATCTTAATGTTGAAGTAGAGGACAAAGCAAGGCCTCTTCACCCAAGCAGATTCACTGGTGGGAGCTGAGCCAAAAGATGGGGATGGAGCACCATCCACAGACAAAACCGTTCCCAAAAGCAGTGAGTTTTGATTAAGCGGCTGGCTGAATGGAGCTTCCACGTGAAGAGGCAGTCTACATCCAAAGGCTTCCTGCTCCTTGGCAACTCAATGGAAAAAGAGAAAGATAGAAGATCAGTTCAAAGGACTCCATTAACAGAATCTTGCAAGCCTGGAAATTTAAAATTCCTACCGCCCCTTTGAATTCCTTGGCCAATTAAGGCAGCTGCTTCCTCCATTTCTTCTCCGCTCAGTGTCTGGGGGCTCTTCCACTCTTGTCTGATGGTTCCCCAGCAACATCTCTTCCTCTCCTTCCCCAAACTCCTCCACACAGAGAGGGATTTTCTCCCTCTAAAGAGCCAAGGGAAAAACTCCTTTGCTGGGCAAACTGAATAGAAAGATCCAAGCCCAGCTTAACCTGCCCAGCAAAGGAGTTCCCACTTTCCCATCTGGAGCAAAAGAGTCATCTGTGGGCAGGTAGCTCTTTCCCTCCATGGGTGTGAGAGAACTCCCTTCTGAACAGGGGCTGCCTCTTTCCAAGCCCCTTCACACACACACACACACACACACACACGGAAGGAGTTCTCTACTACATAGCGCATGAACTGCTGCCTGCCCTCTTTCAACAGGCAACTCTTTGGCTTCCTGCAGGTAAGAGAACAGCTGTCCTGATGGGCTGAAGGAGGCTTTCATCTTTCCAAGCTCTATTCAGCCCACCCAGTGAAGGAGTTCTCTTCACACGAAGCAAAACAACTTCTTTCAGCAGGCAGCTCTTTTGCTTCATCTGCTTAACGACCGCAATGACGTATGACAAGAATTCTGGGGTCAATATTGGTTGTTAAGCAAGGATTACCTGGTGAAACCTGGGATTCCCAAATGATGCTGTGGGTCTCTTTTCTCAATATGTAATGGTGAGAATGTGAGAATGACCTTGAGGGACCACAGGAAGAGAAGCCCTACTTCCATTGGCTGTAGGAGAGGAAATAGCCCCAATTTAGGGGGAGAAAAACTACAATTGAATCTGCAGATGATCTGGAACAAAAGGAAGAGATGCTGCCCAGAAAATGATGACAAAAAAGAGGCAGGAGCCTCTGAGGGTAACTTAATGGTCAGTGTGAGAAACGTAGGAAGCCCCCGACTGAGCAAGTGTTTAGAAGTGGGGATGGGAAATTTGTACCTTCAGACTTGTAAAATTCTGTTAATGTAGGCTTATAAGAAGGTTGAATTAGCTCACTGAGTTGTAATCTATTGGGACTTTACTTGAACTGTTTCCGTGTCTGTTTGAATACTGCTTAAGGTTGCTCAGTTGGTGTGTCTGTGTAACAGTCACAGACTTGCTGTCTCCAAGAAGATCATTGGATGATTTGGGGTGGGAATGGGTTCCTTTAAACCTATTGGCCAACCATATAAGTAGCTGCTCAGAAGCCTCTGATTTAGTTCTGTTCCTGTTTGCCTCAATAAGCAATGTCCCTGTTTGCAACCTCTCGTCTCGCTTACTGCCTCCAAAGAACTCAATACACAACACTGGCAACGAGGGTGAGATCCTGCTTCTTTGGAAGAGCTGAAAGTCACTAGGAGGTGAGGCCAGCAAAGCACCTGGCAGGGACCGTATTCCTCCCCCTTGGTCGGCCTAGCAAGCCACACTAGCGACCACACCATTCTGCGGACCATTCCCAGGGCCTACAAGAAGAAGCAGGATGAGGCAATGAGAGGCACGAGCCATGAAGACTTCCCTACAATGGCGAAAGTCGGAAAGCTTGAGGAATGTGATGTTACTCACCCAAAGAAATGGTCATCCTACATCTCAAGAGTAGAAAACTACCTCCGCACCAACCAAATCTCTGAAAATGGCCCGAAGGCCGCAACACTCCTTTGTGTCTGCAGGTCTGCAACATTTGACACTGTGAAGAACTTAGTCACACTGGTGCAGCTGGAATCTGTTACTTACATGGACCTGAAGAAATGGCTCGGCGACCATTTCCAGCCCAAGCTGTCAGTGATTGTGTGGAGGCACACCTTCGAACGAGTTCAACAATCCAGAGAGATGGCCATGGAATTCAACATGGCATTGAGACAAGCTTCGTGCCTGTGCCAATTTTCAGACTTGGAAGAAAGGCTTCAAGATCAACTCATCTGTGGAATAAGGAGCAGAGAGCTGCAACAGAAACTTTTTGCAAAAGAGACTCTCTCGCTCCAGGAAGCCTTAAAAGAAGTCATGGCGGATGAAGCTCTCGGCAGAGCCGTGAAGGCCTTACAGCCCACCAGAGGCACTTCTCACGAGGAAGTTGTCCACCACGACCATGCCAAACTTCCAGAGGACGCCGACTTCGACCATGAATTTGACAAGATCCAACCGCACCATGACAAGGAACTGAAGCCGCCTTACAGGGCAGTTCCTTTCCCTCAGTGTTTGGGCTATGGCAGCCGCCACCAACGACCAGACTGCTGGTTCTGGAAAGCCACGTGTTGGGCCTGCGGGAAAACCGGCCACATTACATCAGTCTGTAGTGGTTGCCAGAAGGACCGCCAATTGGATGATCCAATCAGGAGAGGTACCAGGGCCCCGGGGGCACATAGAGTAGGGTTTTGCTCCAGCCGTCGAAGTGTTTTCCGTATGGGAGCTCACTGCCCCCTTAAGCCCAAACTTCAGCTTCAAGTCGAGTTGCAAGGTGTTTCTTGCAGGATGGAACTGGACACTGGTTCAGCTATATCCATCATTTCCCTGGAGACTTTCCGGTTCGTGTGCAACTGCAGCAAGAGGTGGGCCAAGCTTAGGCCATCCGACATCATCCTGACTGACTTCCAGAATTCCCGAGTAGCCATCAAAGGCAAGGCCACAATGGCCATCAAGTTCAAGGGGTTTTCAGGGGCCCTAGATGTGATTGTGGCTAGAGAACAAGTTTAAAAGGGCTTGATTGGTTTGATGCTTTGGGCATTTAAGTAACTGGGATCCACCGGACACAAGTGGCGAACTTGACGTCAGTATGCAAGGAGTTCGCAGATGTTTTTGACACAAGCCTGGGAGAGTACAAGGGTTCTCTGATAGCCTTTGATCTTGCCATAATGCCTATTAGGATCAAACCCCGTAGAGTGCCATTTGCACTAAAACACAAAATTGATGCAGAGCTGGACAAGCTAATCAGTCAAGGGGTACTACAGCCCTTAGATGGGGTTGAATGGGAAACCCCAATTTTCATGCCACTTAAGGCCAATGGGAAGGTCAGAATTTGCACTGATTACAAGTGCACCATAAATAGGGCACTTAAGCAGCACACGTACCCGGTACCAGTCATTAGTCACATCTTGGCATCATTGCAAGGGGGGTACCATGTTTGCTAAGTTAGATTTGGCACAGGCCTATCAGCAGTTACCTGTGGATGAGGCCATAGCGGCTGCACAAACAATTGTGACACACTGGGGGGCTTTTAAAGTCAAACACCTTCAATTCGTGGTTAGCGTAGCCCTAGGATTTTTCCAAGAAGTTATGGAGCGTACGCTCAAGTGCATTCCAGGGGTTTGCCCCTACTTCGACGATGTGCTCATCGCCAGTGAGTCCACTGAGGTGCTTGCAAGGCGGCTCAAAGCCTTCCTTCAACGGTTCTGCAAAGCGGGACTTAAATTAAAAAGAAACAAATGTAACATTGGGGTCCTTTCCACTGAGTTCCTAGGATTCCGTATTGATGCTGAAGGCATCCACCCTGCCGAGTCCAAGCTGAAGGCCATTCAGCTGGCACCAGGCCCCAGGTCCAAGGGAGAGCTTCAGGCATTCCTGGGTCTCCTTAATTTTTACAATGCAGTGGCAGAGCCGTTACACTGGCTCTTAGACAAAAATACCCCATGAAAGTGGACCAAGGTTCATGAAAACAGCTTTAAGGCAGTAAAATCACTACTCTCCTCCAATTCAGTGCTTACGCACTTTAATGAAACATTACCTGTATGCATTGTGTGTGATGCATCCCCTTATGGGGTGGGGGCTGTTCTAAGCCATTTGTCAAGTAATGGGACTCAAGTCCCCATTGCCTATTATTTAAGGACATTGTCCTCAGCTGAGCGCAATTACGCACAGATTGACAAAGAGGCCTTGGCCATTGTGGCCGGGGTGAAGAAATTCCATGATTGTTTGTATGGCAGGGAATTCATAGTCTTCACTGACCACAAGCCACTGTTGGGGTTATTTGCTACAGATAGGCAGATGCCTCAAATATTGTCCCCTAGAATGTTAAGATGGTCTATTTTTATGTCAGCCTACAGCTACAGGATGGTTCACAAACCCAGCAAAGACATGGGCCACGCAGACGGCTTTAGCAGGTTGCCATTACCACAGGTAGAGCCAGATCCGGCTCCAGCAACTCGTATTTTGTCAGTTCAGGATTTGCCTGAATTTCCCCTTCATGCTGGGGATGTGGCTGCAGAAACTGCTGCAGACAAGGTTTTAAGTAGAGTCTTGTCATGGATCCACACAGGGTGGCTTGAAAGTAGCCCTGGACCAGAGTTCCAGAGCTACTTCACATATAGACGTGAGCTTTCAGCTCACAAAGGGTGCATCTTATGGGGGAACAGGTTATTGTCCCCAGTTCATTAAGACAGTGTGTGCTTGAGTCTCTGCATGAGGGCCATCCGGGCATAGTCCGGATGAAGGCATTGGCACAAAGCTACCTATGGTGGCCAGGGTTAGATAAGGCTATCGAGGCCCAAGTACACGGGTGTTACATGTGTCAACAGTCCAGACCAGAAATTCCACATGCTCCTGTCGACAGATGGGAGGAAACTCATAAACCGTGGTCAAGGATTCACATTGAGTTCACTTGGCCCTTTCAGGGACAGCTATTTTTGATAGTGGTCAACAGCCACTCTAAATGGTTGGACGTAATTCCTATTGCAACTATAACTACTGCTAGGACCATCCAGGTGCTTAGAAAGCTTTTTGCCACATACGGGCTACTGGACATTGTAGTCTCAGACAACGGAGCCCAGTTCACAGTGGCAGAGTTTCAGGCCTTCTTGAGGACTAACCTCATAAGGCATGCAACATCGGTTCCCTTTCACCCCTCCACTAACAGGCAGGCTGAACGAATGGTGCGCACGACAAAGGAGTCACTCAAGCCCATTGTGACCAGAGATTGGCACCATAGGCTGGCTGATTTCTTGCTTTGCCAGCACACTACGCCTTGTACAGCAACAAGCAAAAGCCCAGCAGAGCTTCGCTGGGGAAGAAGGCTCATTATGAAACTGGACAGGTTGCATTCTGACCGGGTGGCAGCAGACACCTCACACCCAGAGGTGTTCTGTTCCAGCCTACTACCGGCCCTGCAGAAAAGCCAGGGACAACCCCTTTACAAAAGGCAACAGGCTGGAAGTACACCCGCCAAATTTATTTACACAAAACAAAGCCAAAACAGAGCAAACTGAGCAAAACAAAATATGAACCACAAAAACAGAAGCTGCTCAAACAGTTGGCTTCAGCAACCAGCCCTCCCACACATTTCCCTTTTAAACAGTTCAAGGCGTGGCTTCTCTATGCCTCCTTCCAAGGTGTCCCATTGCCTTCCTCTGTTTACTCCTGATTGACTGCCTCCTGCGTCGGGCGTCCTTGAACAGGGCCAGCTGTGGGTCATCTTCATCCACGCTGTCAGGCTCACACAGCTGGGTCTGAGTAGTAACCAGATGGGAGGGGCCTGGCTGAGAACTCTGTGAAGCCTCAGAACTGTCCTCTGCAGCCTCTCCAAACCCCTCCTCCTCCTCCTCCTCCTCCTCCTCCTCCTCCTCCTCCTCCTCTGAATCGTCCGACCCAACTGCTGAACCCACAGGCTGACCCTGAATCACAACAAGAGGCTCCAAGGGGGTTGCAAGTGGTTGATGGGGTGTGGCCCGGAACTATGGGCAAGGGAATTTGTGGATGCCGGATAAAATTATCACAATTTCAGGACCTCTTTCCTACAAGGTGGCTCTGGATGGGGGGTGAGTCGTTCACCACCATATTGCTCAACTGCGGAAGTGTTTTGCAGAAAGGCCACTAAGTGAAGACCTCATGGCCTCAGGTCTGCAAATAGAGCCAGAAACCGGCAGCCAAGCAGGGCAGTTCACACACTCTGAAGACTCAACCAGTCAGTACAATGGGGAGGTGGTCGTAGATGGACAAAGTCCAGGAGTGCAACATGGGTCTCCAGAAAGTCAACCCGAACAAGGCAGCAACTGCGCTGACTCTGCTTCTTCTTTGGACTTTGGTTTGGGCCGACCTGGAATGGCCAGGCAAAGAGACTTGAGTCAATCCAACTCTCGTGAACTTTGTGATCCCTGGTCTACCCAGCCCAGCGGGCAAGCTGGTAGACCAGGGGTTGCCTGGGTCCCCCAGACGGTCTGCAAGGTCATGCAGACTACCACCATATTTACAAGACTTTATTCTTAAATAAAATTAATAATGTGTATACATTCTAGGGGGGAGGGGTGTAATGTATTGGGACTTTACTTGAACTGTTTCATGTGTCTGTTTGAATACTGCTTAAGGTTGCTCAATTGGTGTGTCTGTGTAACAGTCACAGACTTGCTGTCTCCAAGAAGATCATTGGATGATTTGGGGCGGGAATGGGTTCCTTTAAACATATTGGCCACCACCTGGTGGTCAACCATATAAGTAGCTGCGCAGAAGTCTCTGATTCAGTTCTGTTCCTGTTTGTCTCAATAAAGCAATGTTCCTGTTTGCAACCGCTCATCTTGCTTACTGCCTCCGAAGAACTCACTACACAACATGAGTCATGCTTCCTGTCTGGTTTAGGTGGGAGGCCTGACACAGTGTCTGATGCTGAGGGGGCCTGGATGGGATATGTGTATATATATGTCGTCAGAGTGAAATGTTGGAGGTTTGAAAGCTTGCTTATAAGATCGGCTGTTTTTGTGCTCTGCTCATTGAACAAGTTAATGGTCAACCTGCCCTGGTTGGTCGTATTACTTCTAGTTGTCTCGCATCCTTCCGTATATTCATGGGTTCGGGAATCATCGCTTCTCTCATAGTCACTCTCCTTGCCTGCTTTGTTTGTGTCTGAATAATAATAATAATAAACCTTTATTGTCAAAGTACAACATGTGAACATTGAGATTAGCTGAGCCTTCCCCCGTGCTCTCTCCCCCCAACACACAGTGACAACAAACCCTCCATCCTACCACCCATGTGAACCAACTACACCACACACCGGCCTCCCAAGTCAATTCTGCATAAGATTATGTCCCATTTAAAAGCCTAACAGCCCACGGATAAAAGCTATTTTTCAGCCTGTTGGAATGGCTGGCTATATTCCTGTATCTCCTACCGGATGGTAGGAGAGTAAAGAGATACCGTCCAGGGTGTGAGTCATCCCTGAGAATCTTCCTCACTCTTCCAAGGCAACGAGCCCTGGCGATGTCATCCAGTAGTGTCAGGGAACAGCCCACAATGTCTTGTGCTGTGCTCACTACCCTCTGTAATACTTTCCTGTCCACGGCTGTCAGACCAGCATACCAAACCACAATATCATACGAGAGGACGCTCTCTATGGTAGACCGGTAAAAGAGGGTCATTAGCTGTTCTTCTACCCTGTTCTTCCGCAAGATGTTGCTATAAGCTAGTACATGTAATACATGAGCAAGCAAATGATCAAACAAAAAAAAATACATTGATAGCTTGTGAAATTTGAACAATACAAAACATTGATAATATTTTCCTAGCTGAGACTGCATCTTTCTTAAAACTTGCAAGTGTATTCAAGAAATTTTACAATATGCTCCTTATGGTGTAGTTGCTGAAAATGCAAGTTATCACATGCAAAAGAAATGCCCTTGGCTAAATGGAAAAACATGCTTTCTTAAAATTAAAAAAGAGGCCCAGACTGCCATGTTAAAAGTAGTAATATCAATTTTTAAAATGCTAATAATGAAACCTAACATTTGAGGCAACATTCCCCAATAGCCTGATGTTCGCTGCAATGCTAAGGCCTACATAATGCTAGCAGTAACACTAAGGCCCGCGCGATGGTCATGGTGACGCTAGTGTGAATGGGGGGGGGGGTGAGCGCACACACACACATCCAAGCACTGGCCAGCCACTCACATGACCAACAGGCCACAGCCCAGTAGTGGGGTGGGGTCCTCAGGTTGGGGACCCCTGGCGTATAAAACTATATGGGATCTGGATATTTGTGGAGCAGATCTTAAAAACTTGTTGCAAATTGGGTAGTTGGAATTAAAAGCAAGCCAATGTAATAATAATGCCAAATAATAAATGTTTATTTAAAACATTTCTCTGTCTGAACTAATGGCTTTATGTGTGTTATATGACAGCCAGCACTAGAGTTAATTGACATCAACTTAGTTGACCTTCCCCAGCAGTCTCTGGAGAAAAGAGGCCGTGTTGAAGGACAGCAGAAGTCAATTCCCTTTCTGTTTAACTATCTTCTTTCTGCATCACTTTCTAGACATATCTAGATAGGAAGGACCACAACCACTACACAGTAGAGTCCCTGGAGTGTGTCTGTGATTGTTCACTAACATGCTTTTCTCCAATCTCTCCTCTTCACATGGAGCCCAGATGAAGTTCAGGGTCCCAAGAGGAGAAGTTGCTTCTCATTGCAATTATGACCATTTGGACCTTTGAGATCTCTCTGTCTTTGATAGAGACATCAGATTGAAGCCATATGCAAAGGATCTTGTAGCAGAAAAGGATAAATTCATTAGGTGAAGATCTGTGGGGACAAAGACAGGCAGGGTCTGTGCTCTTGAGTGTACCCTTCTTTCCTTTCCAGGTGAAGCTGAATGGAAAGCCATTGGCATTTTCATCCTGCGAGACTGATTTGAGATCTTCTAAATCTTGTTGTTTATATTTAGAAATGGGAAGGGGATTAGTTCACCCCATAAAGTATGAACCTCCTACTTCTGCTTCTTCTTCTGTTTCTGATGCTGCTGGTGTCCAATCTAGTCTCTGGGAAGCTTAGAATGAAATGCCTGCTGAGTTTGGAGCACCAGGACAGAAACAATCCATGGAGCTATTACAGCCCAGGAGACCACCTCATTGGTATTGTCACCACTGCAACAGAAATACCACATCGAGTGTTTCTTTTCAATAGTGCTCCTTCTAGTCAGTCTGATTCGTAAGTCATTCACAGTAAAGGAGTTGCATTTCCTCCATTTTCAGTTCTAACACTCCTTTTCTACTTTTTTCCATTTATTTATTTATTTATTGCAGGACATATCTAATTTTCTGAATGTTTTTTATTTCCATGACTTCCCTTTTTTGTCTTATTTTATGGAAGAGACTCAGATCCAAAAATGAAACTGAAAAAACTGTGAAAGAACTCCAGATTATATTCATTTCCCAGTTCAATCATGAGTTCATCTCTTGAATACTGATTTTTGTTTAAAGTAGTGATTGAAACAATTGTAGTTGCCTCAGCCTAGCCCATTTCCATATTTGCATGACTGATCATTAGTTTTGGATCAATGTTAGCTTATGGTTCAGTAGACTTGTGGAGACAGACAGGATTTTATTTGAAATACTGATAGTCCTTCATTCACAACCACAACTGAGCCCACAATTTCTGTTGCTAAGAAAGACAATTTTTAAGTGAGTTGTATCCATGTTATGACCATTCTTGCCATGTTGTTTAGTGAATTACTGCAGTTGTTAATTTAGTAACAGGAACAGAACAGAACAGAACAGAATAGAATAGAATAGAATAGAATAGAATAGAGATCTTGGAGGTCTTCTAGTCCAGCCTCCTGCTCAAGCAGGAGAACCTATAGCCTTCAGACAAGTAACTGTCCAGTCTCTTCCTAAAAATCTCCAGTGATGGAGTGCCCACGATTTCTAGAGGCAAGCTGTTCCACTGGTTAATTGTCCTCACTGTCAGGAAGTTTCTCCTTAATTCCAGGTTGCTTCTCTCCTTGATCAGCTTCCAACCATTGTTTCTCATCCTTCCATCTGGTGCTTTGGTGGACAACCTGGCCGTCTCTGCCTCGTGGCAGCCCCTCAGATACTGGAACACTGCTATCAGATCTCCCCTATTCTTTTCTTTAGACTAGCCCAGGGGTGTCAAACTCAATTTCATTGAGGGCCGCATCAGCATTACGGTTGCCCTCAGGGGGCCAGGTGGGTGTGGCCTGGGTGGGTGTGGCCTACTGGGTAGGCGTGGCCAAAGTGCGTATGGCCTGGGTGGGTGTGGCCAGCACTACATCGTTCGCATCAAGGGTGCCTATGGGGGCCTGGGCAGGAGTGGAACAGATCTGAGGGTCTGTGGCAGGATCTCTGGGCCAGGGCCAAGGTAGTGGGGGCCATTCCCTCACTGTTTCCAGGATGGCTTCACGGACCGCATGAAACCACTTTGCGGGCTAGATCTGGCCCCCGGGCCTTGTGTTTGACATGTCTGGACTAGCCAAACCCAAGTCCTGCAGCTGTTGTTCGTATGTTTTAGTCTCCAGGATATTGATCATCTTAGTTGCTCTTCTCAGAATTTTTTCCAAACTCTCAACATCTTTTTTGTGATATGGTGACCAAAATTGGCTGCAGTATTCCAGCTGTGGACTTAAAGGTAAAGGTAAAGGTTCCCCCGCACATGCGTGCTAGTCGTTTCCGACTCTAGGGGCCAGTGCTCATCTCCGTTTCAAAGCCGAAGAGGACTTCGGACTTTGTCCGAAGGACTTCTCCGTGGTCATGTGGCCGGCATGACTATACGCCAAAGGCGCACGGAACGCTGTTACCTTCCCACCGTAGTGGTCCCTATTTTTCTACTTGCATTTTTACGTGCTTTCGAACTGCTAGGTGGGCAGAAGCTGGGACGAATAACAGGCACTCACTCTGCTATACGGCACTCGGGATTCGACCCGCCAAACTGCCGATCTTCTGATCGACAAGCTCAGCGTCTTAACCCACTGAGCCACCGCGTCCCTTGCTGTGGACTTACTAGGGTTTTATAAAGCAACAGTAATACTTCACGTGATCTTGATTCTATGCCTCTGTTTATACAACCCATTGCATTAGCTTTTTTAGCTGCTGCTGCTGTACACTACTGGCTCATGGTTAAATGATTGTCCACTAGGATTCCAAGGTCCCTTTCACAGTTACTGTTTTTAATCAAGGTGTCACCCAATCTGTATTTATACTTTGATTTTTCCTGCCTAAATGTAAAACTTTGCTTTTCTCCACATTGAAACTCATTTTGTTGGATAGGGCCCATTGTTCAAGTTTGTCAAGATCTTTTTGGATCCTGACTTTGTCTTCTGGGGTGTTGGCTACTCCTGCCAGTTTAATGTCATCTGCAAATTTGATGAGTTCCCCTTCAATTCCCTCATCTAAATCATTAATAAAGATATTGAAGATTACTGGGCCTAAGATGGAACCTTGTGGTACCCCACTGCTTACTTCTCTGCATGTGAATGTAGTGCCGTTAAGGACTACTCATTGAGTACAGTTTGCCAGCCAGCTACAGATCCATCTAGTGGTGATATTCTCTGTTTCACCTTTTTCTAGCTTACCAAGGAGTAGGTTGTGGTCTAATTTATCAAATGCCTTACTGAAATTTAAGTATACTACGTCCATAGCATTTTGCTGGTCTACTAATTTAGACACTTTATTAAAGAATGAACTAAGATTGGTTTGGCATGATCTGTTTTTAACAAACCGGTTTGTTAAAGGATTAGTATCTCAATCTGGCTTCCCCATTGACTTTGCTTGTCGGTAGTTCACAAAATGTGATCACATGGCCCTGGCATCTGAGTTACTTGCCAAGCATCTGAATTTTGAAAATAACATGAACATTTTTTTACAATAGGATTTCTTATGGTTTTTCAAAAACTCTACGATTAATTTTTGCCATTCAAGTGGTCAACAAGAATTCCCAGCTCCTGCACAATCTCACACTGGGATACAACATTCATGACAACTATTTGAGCACTTTACGCACTTCAGATGCCTTGCTGGACATGCTCTCCACTGGAGAAGCCAATGTTCCAAACTACAGCTGTGGAAGGAAGGAGACCCTTTTGGCTCTTCTTGATGGAGCTAGAAGGGACATCTCCATCCAGATGTCAACCTTAGCAGATACCTACAAAGTCCCACAGGTTTGTGTGTGTGTTTCTGTATCTGGTAAAGTGAATGAGGTGATGGCAGGTGAGCAATAAATGCAATCATATCTTCTCCATGGAATTCAAGAGCTGCTTTCCTCCATATTAGTGAACATGTCAGCTACTGTATGTTTTAGCTGACTGTTCATATTCAAGTCTGCCATAAAAGATCTGAAGATCAATAAGGTCCCTGTAGAGGCCTTTCTACTGACTATTCAACTATTCAAAAATATCCCTAACTGTGGAACCCTCTAATGGCATGTGCATTTTCACATAGAAATAATAACTGTTTTATCCAGTTTGGATTGACGTTGAAATAGTAATGTCTAGGTATATATTAAAAATTGAATAAAAAGACTGTAGCAATAACAGGCCAGTTAATCTAGTAGATGTTAGGGCTAAAATTAATGCCATGTTGTTCTTAAGGAAACTTGAGGTTGGGTAGAAGAAAAGTGCATTTCTAACAGAAAAGGAATTTTGAATTAAAGGTGATATAAATTTGCATAATAAATAATACATAAATTAATAATCCAATATTGAAAACAGATTTTTCTTGAAATACCTAATAATAGACTAAGTCAGATAAACCACAGTTTGCTGGCTTTATAGATATAATACAGCATTTAACACAATAAAGGGAGAAATATTATGGAGTAAATTGATTGTCCTTAAAATGGACCTCAGACTGTGGACCCTGATCAAATCCCTTTCTACAAGGACTTCTTTGAGAGAGAGGTTTGTCCTCATTAGAAGAAGAATTGATACTTACCAAGGGGGAAGGGAAGGGTGCATATCTGGTTTGCATTGTATTTGAACTGTATTTGGGGTCCTCATTGATCTCC
>JAKJMR010000179.1:1676130-1697795 GCA_024449315.1 Daboia siamensis
AGTTCTAGAAACTAGGTGGTCAGTTTTAGTCTCATTTCTCCAGTATGACAGACACACTAATTAAACATATAAATATGTAAATCAAGAAAGAACATTTCCTTTAAAGTTGACAGCCTTAATTTCTAAGGTACTGGGATATAATTTTGGAACAGACTGGTTGTCACTGAATGTGTGGATAGTTATGGATGCACTCATTATACGAATATTACTATTGGTCCTAGCAGGGCTTTTTTTGTCATAGAACACTCAGAACAGAGTTCCGGCACCTTTTTTGGATGGAACCTTGTAGGGTAGGCAAGGCGGGTTGTATGACATGTGTGAGTTCCAGCACCTTTTTCTTTTATAAAAAAAGCACTGGGTCCTAGTAAATATTCCAGATTATTTGTAGTTCCAGTTTTCTCTGCCCAACAACTAGATTTTATAAAATCCTCTGTATTCAGTGTATAAAGAAGTGCCATCTAGAAGGACCTATGAAGTGTGCCTAGAAAAAAATAACTGTTTCATATTTACCTCTAATAATTAGGTTATTATGAAGATTCTGCACATTATATAGGAAATCATTCAGGCCTAGGATTTCCTCCAGTTTCATCAACCTTAGCTTTACATTGTTTACAAAATGATTTTCTACTATCTTCTTCTTGTGGAGATGTTAAGAAATATATATTGGAAAATGCTTCCAGTATCAGCTGTTGTCCCAAAACTGTGTTTCTTGTAAGAGAAAGGGATATAATGTTAAATATATAAATATTGATTTTTGGCTTTTTCAGATACAGAAAAATGCACCAAGTGTCTGGATGATAAATATCCAAATGAGGACAGAGTCCAATGTATCCCCAAAGTTGTAACCTTCCTCTCTTATGAAGAATATCTGGGCATCATCCTGGTCTCTTTTGCCCTATTCTTATTCCTAACCACAGGCCTTGTCTTAATCATCTTCATTAAATACCGAGAAACTCCCATTGTCAAAGCCAACAACAGGGACCTCTCCTACATCCTCCTGGTCTCTCTCCTACTTTGCTTCTTGTCTTCTTTTCTCTTCATTGGTCAACCAAGGAAAGCCACCTGCCTTCTCAGACAAATGGTTTTCAGCATCATCTTCTCAGTTGCTGTTTCTTCTCTCTTGGCCAAAACCATCACAGTAGTGCTGGCTTTCCTGGCCACAAAACCAGGAAACCGAGTGAAGAAATGGTTGGGGAAGAGCTTGGCCAACTCCATCATCCTTTCTTGTTCTGCTGTTCAAATTATCATCTGCTTCATTTGGCTGGGAATTTCTCCCCCTTTCCCTCACTCTGACCTCCACTCCCAGCCTGGAGAAATCATCCTGCAATGCAAAGAAGGGACCATTATCATGTTCTACACCACCCTCAGCTACATGGGCTTCCTGGCTGCCATCTGCTTCACGGTGGCTTTCCTGGCCAGGAATCTGCCCGGGGCCTTCAATGAAGCCACGCTGATCACCTTCAGCATGCTGGTCTTCTGCAGTGTCTGGGTGACTTTTGTGCCTACATACCTAAGCACCAAAGGGAAATACATGGTGGCTGTGCAGGTCTTCTCCATCCTGGCCTCCAGTACTGGTCTGGTGGGCTGCATCTTCATCCCTAAGTGCTACATTATCATTCTGAGGCCAGACCTGAACAAAAAAGGAGCAGCTTATGACCAGAAGAAATGTAGACATATGACAGGAATTTGAACATTCAAACTTTTCAAAACTTAGAAAATGGTCCAAACTGTTCTCCATAAATGAGTTGGGACTATGATTTTGCTTGAAATAATTAACAAACGACTGAAAGATAGTGTCCCCTGTTCTTGTCCAGTAGAATTGCAAGATGGCCACTGAATTCTTTTGAGCAGTCAAGCCATCATATCTGTCCTTTACCCTTAATCTATGTGAGACCTGAAATTCCCCACCCAATTATTTGAAACATGACACTTGTGCAGTCTTATAGATATGCTAGAAATAATTGGAGGGTATCAAAAATGCTATTGTTTGTTTATCTGTAATTGGGATCCTTTGCAGTATTAGACTCAAGATTGCATCATCATTAGCATATGGAATGTAGAGAGAGCCCTCCTAGCTAAATTAGGAAGAAGATAATCTGGATTATCCAACTGGACAACTAAATTATTATATGGAAGTTAAACAAGGCAGGAACTTAAATATAGCCTCACAAAATATTTTCCACCAAATGGAATGACTGAGTGTTCCATGGATGTGGTATGAGGGAGAGATTGGGCATGAACAGTAATCCATATATCTCAATCTTCTGCTTTTGGGCACTCCAGAAGTATCTGGGTGATCATTGGGAGTTGAAGATGGGTCCTGGAATGATCCAGAAATCCTTACCTTCTTAAAAAGGATGTTTGCAAAGATAACCTCTTCACAAAGGAAGTCATCTGAAATCAAGACATTTATTCTAAAATTAGCAGTAATATGTGTAGTTGGCTGTATCTTCACACTGATGATGTTACTTCATTTGATAACTGCCAAGCTCAGACAGCACCAAAAGCCCCACTGTATCTTCCTTCTTGGCTGCATCATGGCTGTATCTTCCTAGCATCCAAGAGGTTCTCAGCCTTCCTCATCCCCGTCTTCGCCCTAGATCAGTGATGGCGAACCTTTTACAGATTGAGTGCCCAAACTGCAACCCAAAACCCACTTATGTATCATCAAGTGCTAGGGGGCCTGGCCCATTGGGTTGGTGTGGCCAATTCGGTGGGCATGACTGTGGTGGTAACGGTAGACTGGATGGAACTAAAAAATTCAATCAATCAATTCCAAATTTGCGAGATCTTATTTTTCCCCCGCAAGAAGTTGAAATTGATTGATTGAGTGAACCTTCTTTTTTTCCCCACATGGCAGTGGAGACCTAAAGCAAAAAGGTTTTATAAAACCCAGCTGAAGGCCTAGGACTAGGGCAACGGTGCGTGTGCTCACAGAGAGGGCTCTGCGTGCCACCTGTGGCACACGTGCCATAGGTTCACCACCACAATCCTAGACGAATATGCAGCATTTAAAGGCCATGTCACAATCCATACCACACAATTAATGAAGTGATCGCTCCTGGTTATCCTCTTGCCATCTTATTCAGCCTTCCGCTAAAAATTGATGTTTGGAATAAGAAAAAGGAAATGTTTTCTTTACAAATGCTAGAATAGAAGAGTAAAGAACCTGAATGTTACTACATTTTATTTTTCCAAACCAGAACTGAGCTGGAAAAAAATGAAAAGTTGACATTAACAGTGTGCAATAAAGATTGCAAAACAAACGTACAATTAGTAAAAAGATGGGGGTTGTTATGAGGAAGCAAATGATTTCTCCTCTCACAGATAGAAGCCTGGGCACAGGGAATGCTAAGCTCCTCTTTTGAGCTGGAGATCCTGATGAACTCTTGGATGAGAAAAAGGAGAGGATTTTGCAGTAGTTTCAGTACTAGTAAAACCTAGTACAAAGTAATTAGAAGAGAGAAAATAAATTAGTAAAGTAAAATAAGTTAAAGCTTAGAGTGCAATAAAGAAATAAAATAGAAGAGTTTACAAAAAACCCAGAAAGACATAAAATATAAAGGAGTAACTTCCAATATTTTTCAAAGCAGTTCTTAGTGCAACTATTTTTAATTTCCCTGTCTAAAAGTTACATTGTGATCCTCTTATTTCTATATTGGCTTGGGTTTTATGGCCTGCTGGTTTTAGGACTTCACTATCTTTGGTGCTGGGTGGGATTGCAGAGGCCCAGCAGGCTGGTACACAATCTGACTCACAACTTTCTTGAAGAGCAAATGGCAGTCATGCTAAGAAGGCCTTTGCAGAGCTTTTGTGCTATGTACCAGTTGAACCAGTTCCTAGACTGGGAGGCTCTGCTCATAGGCAATCATACTATAGTCATGTCTTTAATCTATCCAATCATCAAAACCATAAACCACAAATTCATATTATTCATTATTTGCAAAATTTCCATAAGCGGGTTCCAGTTACCAATTAAATGTAGATATTGTCTTTTCTGTAATCAAAGAAGTCAGTTTGTTCTTTTAAGCAAGTTCTGTTAATTTCCTCAGTCATCTGTGGCGGGCAGGATCGAATCTTTCCATCTTTGTGCATATGGTAATCTCGCCATAATATTCTTTCACATATTGAAATAATCTTCATTTTTTTAACCGTTTCATCTATCGGTCCTAAAAGGAACACTCTGGCTTCAATGGAACATTTACTTTTAAAATCCTTTGTATCAATGTATTTGAATCCAAGCTCAGCTTTTTATCTGTCCACCAAGGATGATAAAATGCACCTTCGTGTTGTCCACATTTCCCGCTCTACAAGCTGTCCAATAAAAAGGACGACATAATTTCTGTAAGTCTGTTTTAGTTGAGCTGGTTTGAGAACCAAAACTAGGAGCACCGCAGACAATCTTGCCTTTATTTCCCCATTAGCTCTGCCTCTCCGTGATTCCTGAGGCACCCAGAGGTTCAAATGCTAAATCAGAATGCAAAAGTTATCATTTGTTTGTGTGTGTGTGTGGAGGGTGGAAAGGTAAGAATTTGGTAGGGTTGACATATCACTTTTCCCATTCTTTCTCCAAAGAATCAAAATGATATTAAAACATTAAATCTTCACTTATTATGAGGTTGTATTCCTTCTTCATTCAAGAGCTCAAGATACTGGACGTAATCCTCTTTTCCCTCCCTCCCTTCATTAAATGCGTGAGATAAACGTATGCAAATGTGTCATGGAGCCTCCCAGAAGTATCCCATGATGCACTTCAAACGGGCCTCCTGGCTCCTCAATCTTGCATCAGCATCACAGTTGATTTGAACTCCTTCTTCACCATTCTGGCTTTACTTAAATTCTGAAGTTTCTTAAGACTTAGATTGGGAGCAACAGGGAGAGCCAACAATCCTCTGAAGCTGCCTAGAGAATAATGGACTTTTCCAGACCGACAAGAGCTTTCTGGGAGTTGAAGTCCACCTGCCTTAAAGTCGCCGAGGTTGAGAAACATGGCTGTAGAATAGATAGATCTATAATTACTTTGCAAGCTTTAGCTGTTCAACTCATTGCCAGTAGGGGCAATCTACTGGCCAGCCTTAAGTCCTAGCTGCTTTCCTCAGGCAGTGAGTAGGACAGCTAAAGCTTGCAGGGATCTTCTATCTTCCATTTTGTGGATCTTTCCTGAGAAGATTCTTTATCCCTCCATTTCAAGGGGGGGAAAGCTGCAGGGAGAGTTTTCTCTCCTTCTGGTTTCTGGAGTCAGGGAAGGTTCCCCAGAGGGAGAGAGGTTGGGGGGGGCAGAGGGAAAGAGTTGGGGGGAGTGAGAAAAACCAGCAGCTCCTCACGTTTATTTTGGGAGAGTCGCAGAGGATTTCAGGGCTGGAGGGTCCTCAGAGGTCATCTAATCTAACCCTTAACCAAGCAGGAGCCCCTCTGCCCTCCTGAAGGTTTCCCTCCAGGATCTACGAAATGCTTCTTCCCCTCACAACTTGTGTGCGGCTCCCTTTTTGGCAGGCAGAAGGAGGAGGAAAGGCCTGGACTGCAGACAGTTTGGGGAAATAAAATCCTCTTTTGTATCCAAGAAGCTCCGGATGAGGGAAAGGAGAATTGTGCTCAGTTCTCTTGGCAGCCTTGGAGGACCTTCCCTATGTCTTTCACCCCCGCCCCCATGTCTGTTACTCAGCAGACTTTGCCTGAGACTCTCAGGATCTCTCTCTTAGCTTCGTATTCAGAGGCGCCCAGTTGCTGTATAAGGGGCACCCCTAGCATCTCTCCACAGCTGGATCAAAGATCATGACGGTAGTACAAAATGTTACAAAACTTTTTCTGTGTTGATTGGGCTGAATGTGAGCCTCTGCCCAGCTTTCGAAGTGAAGGCGTCATATTAGGGTCTCTCCTTGTTGAAGGTGCTGAGAGGATCCTGGTAAGGAAACACCTCTGAAAAGGGGACCCAGTGGGTCTCAGGTCGCCTACTTACATTTGAAGTTCAGTTGAACAACAGGTCCAGGACCATCCTTCCTTGCCCAGAATGTCTTCTACCTGCACCGTTGGCCCTTTGCCTTTTTGTGGGTGGGAGAGGAGGGGGGGGGCAGCAAGAAATCTCACTCCTGGGTAGAGCCCTGAGATGTCCTCACCCACCCTGTATTTTTTTAATTTTTCCTGTAGGTCATAGAAGCCCTCATGGAAATAAAGATAAGAGACTGGCATTCTGCTTTGCAGCAGTACACCAAGTCTTGATTACATCTTTGCTTTTGGTATTTAGTTTTTACATCCAAATCGGGTTGCAGACATCTTGCTGGATGTCTGTAAAACCCTGGTTGCCAATCCCCATCTTAAAGGCAGATAAATTGTAGGATGAATGTAGAACGTTAAGCTATTCCTTGACACCTCTTCTGATCAGACCTTGGGGGGAAAAAGCTGGGAATAGCAATTCATGTTATTGTTTGGATTTTAATTGACCAATCACATTTTTCATTTAGTGACTATTCCTGTAGTTCCTTTAGGAAAGGAACATTATTTATTTGCTTATCTTTTTATGTACTTTAAGTTATAATTTACCCTGGCTGTTCAACAATTGTCATAAAGTATCGTTCAGGAAAGTGGAACTGGAGGACAAATATATTTAGAGTATTATATGCTGTTCTGGATATTGTCCTCAACATCTATATTCTTATTTTCCAAACAGCTTCAATAGTTTATTACTTTATATTCTAGCTGCCTATTGTCATGATTTGGTGATGGCAGGCAACTTCCTAAGATGATTAAATCTCCATGAAAAGTCTCTGAAAAGAGGTAAGGCCACATTAAATGCTATTAATGTCTTAATCTATGTCAGTATGTTTGTCTTTAAAATAATTTATTTTTTTTAGTGTTGCAGGAAGAACAGTGTGGACTTCCTGCAATGATATCTATAAAAAATAAAATAAAAACGTATTGGGGAATGTAATATTGTTGCAGTCAGTATGCAAGATGTTAAAAATGACATTAACATTTGGAATATTGCATTCAGCTTCAGTGTTTTTAATTGTCTGTAAGTGTGTTTTTAAAATATGGTATTTTGTCAGTGTTGCAGGATATGTAGCTGTAATCAGTATGTAAGACATTAACATGAAAATAAATACAACTCCTTTTGGTTAGGTTATCTTTATTTCCCTGCAAATTAAACCAAAGATGCTGAAATGGAAAGTACATTTTTTAAAAAAATGTGTGGTACCCTTCCCCAATATTTTTGTTACTTATCATTGCTAAGGCATGTACTGGTTGGGCATCCTCTTTTGTATAGGCAAAAAAAGGAGAGGGAGAGGGAACTAAGTCCTATCATCATTAGCACTCTTTCTGATAGCTGTTGAGGCCTCTAACAACCAGATGACTGCAAGGAATATAAATCTTTTCATCCTGCACAGTTCAGTCAGAACTGAAAAAGTTTCTTGGATGAGAAGCAAAACATTTTCAAGGAAAAAACAAGGTCCAGTTGCATTTTGAAAAGGCACTTTTAGGACAACCATGACCTGGATGACAGAATCTCCCTAGACTGTTCAAAGTTATAACGGCGCTGAAAAAAGTGACATGACCATTTTTCACATGACTGTTGTGGCATCCCCATGGTCACATGGATCAAAATTCCAGTGCTTGGCAACTGGTTCATATTTACGATGGCTTTAGTCATCTTCTGACAAGCAAAGTCAGTGGGGGAAGCCAGATCCACTTAACCACATTGCTAGCTTAACAACTGCAAGGGACTGTGGCAAGAAAGGTCATAAAATGGGGGAAACACATTAACTTAACACATTAACTTAACACTTAACCACAGACATTTTGGGCTCAATTGTGCTTGTAAGTCAAGAACTACCTACCTGTATTTGCTCCAACTAGTGTGATCAGTGGGAAGAGATGATGAGAGTTGTAGCCTAAACCAGATACAAGTGCATGGGGGTGGGGGGGTGACTTCTGGACTGAATGAGACCCAGAGAGATGTTTGTGGCTGGTGAATTACCCACTGAAAGGAGCTCGGATCTGATCCTGCAAATATGTACAGAGGTTTTTATGTAAATATTGGAGGGTTCAGAGTTTCAACCTTTTGAGACAGATAGGAAAGCCATGTATTATTTCATAAACTTCATTCCCATCACTGCTTCGCTTTCCAAAGACCTCAAAGTAGGGCTGGGGAAGCAGCTATTGGTTCCATAGCAACATGCAGAGAAAGAATGTCTGAAATGAATCTTGCGTGTTGTGCTGGACCAAGTGCTTTCTGTTTCTGCTTGGCTTTCAGTTAAGACTAGTGCTGGTTTTCTTTGTGGGATTTGACCGCAAGTCTCAGAATTGCCAATTAGCAGGCTTGGAATTCTGCGTCTCAAAGTCACAGCCCGTTTGAGGATCACCAAGTTGGAGGAGGCTGTTCTGAAATGAGACCTTAGTGACTAAGGGGAGAATTGTGTCCCAGCTGCCATTTCCTTTTCCTCACAGCTGCATCCCCTCTCACTGTGTCTCTCTCCTCCAGAATGACCGAACCTGCTGGGGTAGAGTGAAGGGGCTGTTGAACAGGATTAGATGGAGGTCTTCAAAGACCAGTGAAGTGATCCCGTCTAGTGATACCACAACCAGAAACAGGCACCGTTGGTAAGTTTCGGCTTTAGGAACATGATGCTGGGATTATTCAGACACAGGACGGAGTGTTGAACCTTGGATACTGACCACCGAAGGAAAGTGGGGGTGGTGTCTGTTCCTGGTCCTCATAGATGTGAGATCAATGAGGGTCCTTTTAACTCTACAATCTCAGTTCAGGTACAATATGAATGAATACAATAGGAATCATCTTTCTAGACCAGGGGTATCAAACTGCCGGCCCGCAGGCCGGATGCGTCATGCTGAAACCATGCCCATCCCATTGCTGGCAGTGGAAAAAAAAGTTGAGATAAGTCATCACACGTCACGTGGCATTGTGAGTTTGACATCCCTGTTCTAGACATCCCTGGCTCTACCTGTTACTGCTGGGGGGAAAAAGCTTGCTTGCTTATTTGTGTATTTATTTACTTATATCCTGCCTTTATTATTTTTATGAATGTCAAGGTGGCAGACATATACCTAATACTTCTTTGCCCTCCTCCCCACAACAACAACCTGTGAGGGTTTGGGATGAGGGAGGATGCCACTCAGTTGGCTTTCATGCCAAGGGCGGGATTAGATTTTCCAGTCTCCTGGGATCTACCTGGTACTTTAGCCACTATCTATCTAGATGTTGAGACTCTAGAACAGACATGTCAAACACAAGGCCCGGAGGCCGGATCCAGCCCGCAATGTGGTTTCATGTGGCCCGCAAAGCCATCCTGGAATCAGTGAGGGAATGGCCCCCACTGCCTTGGCCCTGGCCCAGAGACCCTCCTTCTGCCAGAGACCCTCAGATCTGTCCCACTCCTGCCCAGGCCCCCATAGGCACCCTTGATGCAAACGATGTAGAGCTGGCCATGCCCAGCCAATAGGACATATGCACTCTAGCCATGCCCACCCAGTAGGCCACGCCCACCCTGGCTATACCCACCCGGCCGCTTGAGGGCAACCACAATGCTGATGTGGCCCTCAATGAAATTGAGTTTGACACCCCTGCCCTAGACAATAAACCTTATTATTAGTATTAACAAAATAATGTATCAGTCAATTATATGTTCTTTTCTTTTTTTCCTTCAGTTCGCGGAAAAGATGCTTGAGGGTGTCACTGGAGCAGCCATTTATTTTTTACACCAGCCAGTCAGAGGATGTTAAGGCAGCACTCATCTTTGCTGCGAACAACCTTCCATAATCCTTTAATATCATTATAACCAGCATAGATGAATCAAGAAGGATGTTGGACATCCTTCCCTGCTCAGTAATTAGATCAAACAGGTTGGTGTTTGATCTAATTTGTTTGCCAGTTTTTCTTTATTTTTCCATTATAAAGATATATTATTGTTGTTTAATTTTTAGATAGATTCCATGCAGAAAAACCCAAGTGGCCACAGTCAGTGGACAACTTGGAGGTTACAAGAAGTGAGTGGATCAATGACTTGTCCAAAAGAAGATTAGTCCTAGTTGAAGGCAGAGGAATTGGATTTTCTTGAGGTTACCTGGTGTCTTTTGCTGATTTGTATTTCCTGTTTTGGGTTTTTGGGTGGGGATAGTTGCCCTGACAGTTAAAAAGAAAGAAAACCGGGAGTTTGGTAATGTTAATATTATTTCAGTTGCTACGTTTTATTAATGTTTCTTGCTAATTTATTCAACAATTGTCCTGTAAGGTCACTGGCTCTTGGCAAAACTTGAGAAATCATAAAAATTCAACCATGAAAACTCAAGCAGAGGCTTCTTAAAGGTACAGCGCTTTACCTTTAACGATCGAAGTAAGTCCTGGGTGGGAACACAATCTGAACTCTGGCAGCAGTTGCGTTCAGAAGTGCCACACTTTAGAAAATTAGTAGCATTGCTTGATAAACTTTGTTAGCCAATGAAACAACAGAGTTATTACAATATAAGGAAGACATAATAATTCCTGTATATTCCCTTATTCCCTCCTTCAGTGCATCACATCCGTGTACATGTCTGTACATTCCCCTATTCCCTCCTTCAGTACATCACATCCATGTACATGTTTCCCACACTCACATAAAATTTGTCCCTGACGCAAATGCTGATTACAGAAGTGAGATAGCAATAGTTAGGCTAAATCATTTATTTCTTTTTTCTAGTTCCAGTTACAGAACCCTACAGTCCTAAAGAATCATTCTGATTAGAGGAACTGGAAGGCAAATACATATGTGCTGCTTTCAATATTACATTTTCTCTCTGAAAACCTATGTTCTGCTTTTTCCACATAAAATGTTAATGCTGTGACTAGCTGCTATGATGGAACACAAATTAAGGTGCTTTATAATTAATGGTCCAAATAGCATAAACTGCAGAATGGTGTTAAACAGACTTTATTGGTCAGGCATCCTAGGCAGACTTACATTTGCTTTTAAGATCCTCCAACATGGCACATCTGTCCATCCTGACAGTGTAAAAGATTGAAGGTAAATTTACCCCATATTGTTTGGAGCAAAGAAGCATCCTTGCATGCATTCGTGAAGAGATGTAGATTGTAGAACAAAGACAAAGGCAGGAAGTCCTGTTATAAAACTTAAAACTCCACCCACTTAACTAGGTAAGCATGGTATTCACTAAACAGTCAGATTACCATTCCCATAAGGCACCTCTTGAAGAAATAACATTTAACCCTGTAAATGCTACATGTTCTTACATACAATGCTTCTAATATTAACCCTGTAAATGCTGAATACACTAACACAGTTCTCAATTCCTAAACTAGATATAAAATAGAGCAACTGAACATATACTGGTCCAGCACAGCTGCCAATCATCACTATTTGGTGATGGCTGGCAATTTCCTAAGATTGAGGCTCCATGAAAAGTCCCCAAAAAGAGGAGAGGGGGAGAGAGAGAGCGAGCCCATATTTTTTTTTGTCTTGTGTTTGTCCTCATTGTTCTCTGCTTTATTTTTGAAATATATTTTTAGTTAAGGCATCAAACCAGAAAACAGGAGACCTGGTGTCATGTCCCCTTTTGGATGCCCTGCCATTCTATTGGAGGGGAGGGGAAGGAGGCGTGATGCATCCGGCCCTGAGGCCAGCAGTTTGACACGCCTGGGCTAAGGGATCATTTCTCTCATACAACAATTCCCTTTCAAAAAACCCATGTTTTAAGGGAACTTTTTAATTCATTGATCAAAATGTGAGATTATAACAAAATACCAAGTGTTTTTAATTAGTTTTAATTTTAAACAAGTCTAATAATTAAAGTAAAAAACCCTAAAAGGGCTAACTTTACTGTGGTCTTGATATTTTACAAAAGAAACATTTCAGAAAAGCAGATAGACCAGCTCAGAAAGGAGAATCAAAATCTGAGTTGCAGAGTTCAAAAACAAGATGGAGAGAAAACAGAATTCGTGAGAGAAAATAATATTAAAGAACTGAGAAGGTGAGAAATATTTATATAGCAATGTTTTTTCTTTCATTCAAATTTTTTTATTAGGGATGCAATTGACATGAATTGGGGATAGCAGCTATCCTGCACGTCAGTCTTTGTACTCAGATTGCAACTCTCTTTGTGCTGGGAAAAGTGGAGAACTCAGATAAATAACTGTCTCTTTATACAGACAAATAAGCAAGCAAGCAAAACTCACCATTCTTTAACACTGACAAAGCAACAAAAACAGCTCCCTGTTTGTGTTTATGTGGAATCTTATCACAGCCCTGTAGAGACACAGAAATTTCTCTTCCCAGCTGGAAGAAAGAAATGGTTCATGTGGAATCCAATAAACAAGGAGACAGATAAATAAGATAATGTTGTGCTATTTATATATGTAATGGCAGGATAGCATTGCCTGGTTATCATTACCTTTGATGGCTACACATTACAGCCTTCCAATACAACAGAAGTTGGAAGAGATCTTGGAGATCTTATAGTCCAAGGGTCCCCAACCTTCAATCCATGGACTGATACCAGTCCATGGCCTGTTGGGAATTGGGCTGCGCAAGCGGTGGGTGAGTGCATGAAGCTTCATTTGCACATGTGTGGAATTTAGGTGGTGTGCATGAAACATCCTTGTCGGGCCCTGGGGGGCCGACAGTCGGGAGGGGGCCTCACCTCCCTCCCGGCCTCTCCTCACCGCCTCGCCAAACGCCAGTTGGCCCCGCCCGGCTCCCTGGATACCTGCGGCCCTGCTTCTGCGCCGCCAGCCTCGACAGCCGTTGTGCCTGCCTCCGTCTCCCGGGGTCGGGCCGTTGGCTGCCTGACCGCCTAGCCGTCCTCACCCGGGTCCCCGACGGCCCGCGGCGCGTCCCGGACGGCCGTCGCCTCGCCACTGCCGGATGCCGCGCCTGCGCAGAACGTCAAGGAAGCCGGCCTGACCCGAGGCGCGGCCAGCGCTGCGGCGCGTCGCCGACGGGTGGGGGCTGCTGCTGCTGTTGCCGCTGCTGCTGCTCCCGCGGGCCAAGAGACTTGCGGGCATGGCCCCGTCGTGGTGGGGAAGCGGCAGGAGCCGTTCAGCGACGACGGGGGGTGCTGCCGGAGCCGAGAGGAGCCGAGGCAGGGAAGCATGCGGGCCGGTTTCTCTGTGGTGGGGCGCCGGGCGGAAAGCCCCACCGGGGAGGGGAGGGGTGAATATAGGGGCCGAGGGGGCGTGGGTGTCGTTGGGTGGGGCTTGGGTGTGGTCTGTATGAATGTATTTAGCAGCGTTGGTTGCGGGTAGCGGCCAACGCTGGCTTTGTTTCCTGCCACGGATTATTTTCTTGAGAATAAAGCATTTGAATCCTGTGGAGGTGGTCTCCCGTTCCTGCTTTGAGCTACGGAGCTGCTCACCGGCGGACGGGTCTGACATTAAGCCAGCGTTGCCCTTGTTTTCTCTAGCCTTGCTGCTGTGCGTTTGTGGGACATGGCAGAAGGTGTGCAAGGGGCTGCCCTGGACAGCGGGAAGGAGGAGGCTGGCGCAGCCGAGGTGTTGGAGAAGCCCCTCAAATTGACGGGCGTGGATAACACCCAGCCGGTCGTGCGGCCTAAAGTACGCGAGGCGCCATCGGCGGACCCTGGGGTGGAGTCCCAGGGCACCAGCAGCCAGACCGTGGGGGGGGGAATGGTGGCTGAGTTCGGTCTTGGGCCTCGCAGCGCCTGAGCAAGGGCGGGCGACCCGGCCCAGCGGGGCTCCGTCGGGCTGGAGGGAAAGACGGCTGACCGAGGATGACGGGGAGGACTGGAGCTACTCGACCGCCCCTGGTAGCCAGACTATGGACGTCCTACGGGACAGGTTCGGGGAGGTTGGGTCTTGGGATGGCGGCTCGTGGGCAGCCACGGGCCCCGAGGCGGAGACAGGCCAGTGGGGCCTTGTGGGGGCGTCTAAGCAACCGACCACGTCCCGCTTCCGGCTGGCTAGCCCGAAGTTCAAGGTGCCCAGGGAAGGCAGTGCTCAGGCCTCTACCACATCGGCACCGAAAGGTCACGAGGGGTGGCCAACACCGGAAGGACCCCCTGGACGGCATTCAGCCAGCCCGGGGGAGGGCGTTTCAGGGCCAGGGGGCCCCATCTGTCGGGCATTGGGGCCCGAGCGTGGTATGGGGCCCACCGCCTCTCGCCGCCACGTATGATGGGCACCCTGACCGCCTGGCCATGTTTCTGGGCCAGGTCATTAATCACCTGGACGGATACGGCCAGGCGTACGCCTCGCAGTGGGCGATGGTGGTGGTGGTCACAGCCTGTCTCCAGGGGGAGGCCGCAACCTGGGCCGCGGACCTCTATAGCGACCACGCCCGTGAACTCGGCGACTTCGGGCTGTTTCTGGACGCTTTGCGTGTCCGGTTTGAGGACACCTCCCGAACCCACCGCGCGGAGGCCGAGATCATAAACATCAGACAACGGGGCCGACCGGCGGTGGAATACGTGCACGACTTCCGCAAGGTTGCGGGCCGGTTGCGCTCATGGCCGGAGCGCATGCTGTTGCACCTCTTTCGGGCCGGCCTCGACGGGTCCCTTCGACGAGCGTGTGCGGTGCGGGGGGTCCCTGCACGACTTCAAGATTGGTTCCGGGTGGCGGTAGAGCTGGACCTGGCGTTAGCGGATGCACGGGGAAGGCCCGAGGCGGGCGGTGGGGCCTGGTGGGTTTCTGGAGCAGCGAAAACCGATGGGCGGAAGCCTGTGCCGGCGGCGCCGCAACCCGTTCCTACTCCAGCGCCCCGACCGGCGTTCCGTTCCTTCCGCTGTGACCAACCAGGCCACCAGGCAGTGGATTGCCCGTTACCACCACCCCGAGCACGGCCCACCACCCCGGTGGCGCGGGTCCCGACCCCCAGGAGGGCACCGGAACGCTCCAGGGCGGCGTATCAGATGGCCACCGAGACACCCCGAACGTCAACGCCGGCACGCTTGGAGGAACCGACGGATGGGCGAACCGACGTGTCGGAGGGGTCCGAGGACCAAGACTACGAGGAGGACCCAATGGTAAGCGCTCCAGTGTGCCCCTTTGTCTTGCCCGTCACGTTGGTGAGTCCACAAACCGGGGAGAGGAGGGTATTGAAGGCCTTGCTCGACACGGGTAGCACGCGGTGTCTTCTTAGCCAGGCGGTGGCAACGGAGATTGGCATCCCCCTACAGCGGTTGCCAACACCACTTCGGTTCCAGCAGGTGGATGGGTCCCCGCTCGGCGGGGTACCGGTCACGCATGTCACGGCACCGGTGAGGTTGGAATTGGGCACCCACTGGGAGACATTACGTTTTGTTGTGGTACCGTCCATGACGGAGGCGGTTATCCTGGGGCTCATGTGGTTAGATAGGTGGGGCCCTACGATCTGGTGGGAGGGGGGGTGCCGATACCTACGCCTGGGGACAGGGCCCCAACCCCCCGCACGCCACTCCTTTATGGGTCCAGAGGGCGCTGGGGGCCTGGAGACAGCTGCGGGGGCCGATGTTGGGCCCGGGGTACAGGTGCCGCCGGAATACGCGGACTTGGCAGACGTGTTCAACGAACGGGAGTGTGACGTCTTGCCACCCCATCGTCCTACGGACTGCGCGATTGAGCTGGTGCCGGGGGTGAAACTGCCCAAGCCGCGTATGTATGCGATGACGCCCCGAGAAATGCAGGAACTATGGCGGTACATCGACCAGAACCTGCGGAGGGGGTTTATCCAACCCGCCCGGTCGAGGGTGACGGCTCCTGACCTCTTCCGGGAGAAGAAGGATGGGTCCCTCAGACTGTGTGTGGACTACCGGGGGGTGAATGCGGTTTGTGTGGAACATCTATACCCCCTGCCTCTCATGAAAGACCTCCTGGCCCATCTCACCCGGTTGGATCTGCGGGAGGCCTATTATCGGGTGCGGGTCAAGGCCGGCGACGAGTAGAAAACGGCCTTCAACTGTCCGTTAGGCAGTTTCCAATATAGGGTGATGCCGTTCGGTCTGCAGGGGGCCCCCGCGGTTTTCATGCAGCTTATCAACCAAGTCCTGCATGACCATCTGTACCAGGGGGTCTTAGTGTATCTAGATGACATCCTGATATACACGACGACCATGGAGGAACACATCGCCCTAGTCCGTTGCATGTTGTCTAAGCTGAGGGAGGCCCGCCTGTACGTGAAGCTCACCAAGTGTGAGTTTCACAAAGCCCGGCTTGACTATCTGGGGTACCGGGTGTCTGCAAACGGGGTGGAGATGGACCCAAAAAAGGTAGAGGCCATCCAGCAGTGGCAGGCTCCGCGGACCCGGAAACAGTTGCAGAGCTTCCTGGGTTTCGCGAACTTCTATCGCCAATTCATCCCCTGTTTTGCCTCCATTGCCCTGCCACTCACGGATTTGCTTCGCACAAAAACCGGGGTGACGCCGCCACGACCGGGACAGAAGCTGACGCCGCCACGACCGGGACAGAAGCTGGCGTGGACCACCGCCTGCCAACGCGCCTTTGAGGTACTCAGCTCAGTTTGCCAAGGAACCCGTCCTGCGACACCCAAACCCCGACTTGCCCTACGTGGTGCAGGCCGATGCCAGCGACGTGGCAGTTGGGGCCGTCCTGCTGCAGCGATATGACACCGGGGTGTTGCGGCCTTGCGCGTACGCCTCCAAGAAACTGACCACCACGGAGAGGGCGTGGGCCATCTGGGAGAAGGAAGCCTTTGCGGTCCGCTGGGCTTTGGGAACGTGGAGGCACCTGCTTGAGGGGGCCAGCCAAGTGTTCGAGGTGTGGACTGACCACAAGAACCTGGAAGCTCTGCAGGCTCCCCGCCGACTGTCCCCGAAACACGTACGATGGGCCCAATACTTTCAGCGCTTCCGGTTCCGCCTCAAATACGTGCCCGGGGGCAAGAACTTCCTGGTGGATGCCCTGTCGCGGCTGCCCCAGTACGACTGTCGGAGGGAGGAGGTGGTACAGGCATTGGTACCTCTCTGCCCGCGGGAAGGGGTGGGGGACACGGCCCACGCATCGTCAGACGATTTCCTAGGAGCTTGCAGGAAAGCACTAGCAACCGATGAATGGGTGCGGGCGCATCCCAATACACTTACCGCACGGGACGGCCTAGCCTGGCACGGGGCTAGACTGTATGTACCAGCCACCGTGCGGGACCGTGCGCTTCACCAGTGCCATGATGTGCGGCAAGCGGGTCATTATGGCTTCGTAAAGACCTTGCACCTGGCCCGCCGCCACTTCTGGTGGCCTACCATGAGGCAGGACATAGCAGACTAAGTGCGGAAGTGCTGCGTGTGCGCTGTCACCAAACCCTCCGTTGGCAAACCGGCCGGTCTTTTACAGCAGGTGGCAGACCCTGTACGACCATGGCAGGACATCGCCATGGATTTTGTGGTCGATCTGCCAGAGAGCAGGGGATACAACGTCCTCTGGACGGTAGTGGACCTGTTCTCTAAACAGGCACATTTCATCCCCTGTAAGGGGTTACCGTCGGCTCGTCGGTTGGCCCGGCTATTCGTGCAGCATATCTACCGCCTCCATGGGGTACCGCGGCGTATTATCACGGACCGAGGAGTACAGTTCACTGCCCGGTTCTGGAGAAATTTCGTGCGCTACATTGGAGCTACGCAAGGGCTGAGTTCAGCGTATCACCCAAGCACCAACGGGGCGGCGGAACGGGCGAACGCGGCGGTGGAACGTTACCTCCGTTGCTATGTGTCGTACCGACAGTCTGACTGGGTGGACCTACTGACCTTCGCAGAAGTAGCTCACAACAATGCGGTGCACAACAGCACCAGCTTCTCCCCCTTCCGGGTGGTCTCGGGCTACAAGTTCGTACCCATCGCCGGCTGCGGCCAGGACGACCCGGCGTCTCGCACGCCTAGGGAGTGGATGAACCGACTGGAGGGGGGGTGGGGGGTAGTGAAAACGGCTCTGGAGCAGGCCGCGAAGTCATACAAGGGGCAGGCGGATAGGAAGAGGAGGCCGTTCCCCACCCCCCAAGTGGGCGATCTGGTCTACCTTTCCACGAAATACGTGCGCCTGCAGGTCCCCTGCAAGAAGTTAGGCCCCAAATATCTCGGCCCTTTTAGAGTCGTGCAAGTGATAAACCCTGTTACCGTCCGGCTCCGGCTGCCCCCTCTCCTGGGGAAGATACATCCCGTCTTCCACAGCAGCCTGTTGAAGCCGGCAACAACCGCCACTGCGGCCGCAGGGGAGGGCGGTCCGGGCCCTGTACACAGCAGTCGCTACAAGGTGCAGGAAATCCTAGATTCTAGGCGACGGAGGGGCCGGTTGCAGTATCTCGTGCTGTGGAAGGGATACCCTATGGAGGAGGCCACCTGGGTGCGGGGGGAGGATGTGTATGCCCCCCGCCTACTCCGTGCGTTCCACCAGAAATATCCGGGGAGACCAGGTGGGAGCCGGGGGAAGGTCGCGGACCGCGTAGCCATCTGCTCACCCTCTCTCTCTTGCCTTCCAGATGGGCCCCTGGTAGAGGGGGCAGCATGTCGGGCCCTGGGGGGCCGACAGTCGGGAGGGGGCCTCACCTCCCGGCCTCTCCCCACCGCCTCGCCAAACGCCAGTTGGCCCCGCCCGGCTCCCTGGATAGCTGCGGCCCTGCTTCTGCGCCGCCAGCCTCGACAGCCGTTGTGCCTGCCTCCGTCTCCCGGGGTCGGGCCGTTGGCTGCCTGACCGCCTCGCCGGCCTCACCCGGGTCCCCGACGGCCCGCGGCGCGTCCCAGACGGCCGTCGCCTCGCCACCGCCGGATGCCGCGCCTGCGCAGAACGTCAAGGAAGCCGGCCTGACCCGAGGCGCAGCCAGCGCTGCGGCGCGTCGCCGGCGGGTGGGGGCTGCTGCTGCTGTTGCCGCTGCTGCTGCTCCCGCGGGCCAAGAGACTTGCGGGCATGGCCCCGTCGTGGTGGGGAAGCGGCAGGAGCCGTTCAGCGACGACGGTGGTGGGGCGCCGGGCGGAAAGCCCCACCGGGGAGGGGAGAGGTGGATATAGGGGCCGAGGGGGCGTGGGTGTCATTGGGTGGGGCTTGGGTGTGGTCTGTATGAATGTATTTAGCAGCGTTGGTTGCGGGTAGCGGCCAACGCTGGCTTTGTTTCCTGCCACGGATTATTTTCTTGAGAATAAAGCATTTGAATCCTGTGGAGGTGGTCTCCCGTTCCTGCTTTGAGCTACGGAGCTGCTCACCGGCGGACGGGTCTGACACATCCTCCCTGCCACTGCCGGTTCATGGAGCCAGAAAGGTTGGGGATTGCTATTCTTGTCCAACCCCTGCCCATGGCAGGAGATCTTATACAATTCTGAATAAATGTCTGTCTGGCCCCTGTACTTTTTAAAGAGAAGAAAGACGGGTCCCTTAGACCAGGGGTCAGCAACCTGAAACAGCAAAAGAGCCACTCGGAACCGGTTCCGTCACACACACACAAAAGTGGGAGCCACAAAATGTGCACGCACATGCGCGCATGCGCATGCATGTGCAGAACAAAGCAAACATGCACCAACCCTGCCACAGGGGGGGGGACTCAGGCCAAGATGACCGCGGAGGGCCGCACAAAGACGAGGAAGGAAACGTTCTTTAAGAGGATCCTGCCCAGCCCCCCCCCCCCTCGGAAGCAATGGGCCTTTCCCTGACCGAAGGAAGCCTCAGGAGCGTCTCCTGCAGCACGGCTCCCCCAAGCCGGGAGGCACCTGCGTGGCAGCTGCGGCGGGTCTCCCTGGCTCTGGGTCGCAGCGCTGTCTTCAGCCTGGGCACCGCCAGAGCCACCCAAGCGCCATGCCCCTCCTCCCGGGGCCTCCAAACCTCCACCGGCCCATTTGGAGAGCTGCTGCTGCTGTCTTCATCAAATATGGATGAAGGCAGCAGCAGCTCTCCAAACCGCTGCCGCCCGTTTGGAGAGCTGCTGCCTTTGTCAAACATGGATGAAGGCAGCAGCAGCAGCTGTCCAAACCGCCGCCACCCATTTGGAGAGCTGCTGCCTTCGTCAAACATGGATGAAGCCAGCAGCAGCAGCAGCTCTCCAAACGGGCTGGTGGAGGTTTGGAGAGCTGCGCATGCAGCTCTCCACACTGCCGCCGCCCGTTTGGAGAGCTTCTGCCTTCTTTCAGCCCCAAAAGGCACCAGCTCTCCAAACCTCCACTGCCCCATTCTCTCAATGGGACTTTCTTACTCCCACTTTTTTTCCAGAACGGCGAAGGAGGACTGGGAGCTGCAGGAGACGGCTTAAAGAGCCGCATGCGGCTCCAGAGCCATGGGTTACCGACCCGTGCCTTAGACTATGCATGGATTATCATGGATTGAATTGTATCTGCTTCAAGATTATGTATCCTCTCCTCCTCATGAGGGAAATGCTGGGCTATCTAGCCAAGGTGAAGATTTTTATTAAGCTGGACTTGAAGGAAGCCTATTACTGAATGAGGATTAAAGAGGGGGATGAGTAGAAAACCGCATTTCACTGCCCTCTGGCTTGCTACCAAGTTCGGGTGATGCCATTCACGCTACAAGGGCGCCAGCAATATTCGTGGAGTTAATGACATCCTGTATGAACACCTGTACAAAGTGGTGCTGGTATATTTAGAGGACATTCTAATTAGAATTGAATGGAATGGGATAGGATAGGATAGAATAGAATATCTTTATTGTCATTGTGTAACACAACAAAATTTATACTGAGACCATGTAAGGCTAGTGAGAGCAATATTTGAAAAGTTACACAAAGCCCAGCTCATATGCAAAGCTGTCTAAATGTGACTTTTCAAAAAAAACCAGCCCAGACTATCTGTGGTATTGCATCTCTAATGATGGGATGGAAATGAAGCTGGTTAAGGTGAAGGTATTCTGTGGTGGGAGCCCCCCCCCCCCCGGACCTGGAGGCAGTTGCAAAGCTTCTTGAGATTTGCAAACTTTTATTGGCAATTCATCCCCATTTTTGCCCAGATAGCCCTGTCAATCACGAACATGATGGGGCAAGCAGAGCTCAGGCGATGAGCAGGGGCCACCCCTTCCTGATCCTGGAGAGTGGAGAGGAGGAGGGAACAACGCAAGCAGGCCCGACTACTCAGGAGGAGAGCACCCCACCCCTCTCCACAAGGCACACCTGGGGACTGAGACTTAAGAAGACGCTGTGGGGAGAGGCATTTGTCGGGAACAAACTAAATTATTGGAGGTTTGTGTGCCGTTGTCAATGTTGGGAACAACTCTGATCTCTTGTTCTGTGTTGTGATTTCTACTTGTAAATCCTGAAACTGACCATTGGACTGGGTGACAAACTTGATTTGGTGCTCCAAATCTCAAATTGAATTTTGGCTTCTCTTCTGGAACTACTCAGGCAAGCTTGTATTTCCATAGACTCATTAGATTTTGATGTACCGTATTTTTTGGACCATAAGACGCACCCAGTTTTTAGAAGAGGAAAACAAGAAAAAAAATATTCTGAACCAAATAGTACTGGTATACTAAAACAGGGCTTTTCAAAGCCAGGGTTTGACAGCTGGCGACACGCTTGTGCAGGGCATTCCCGGGGCTGGCAGGCCGAATGGGGACTGACCTCTCCCTCTCCACGTTAGAGCAGTACCCGCGGAGGTGGCCCTGCAGCCCGGCTTTGTCTTGCAGAAAGCAAGCTGAAATGGGAGCAACAGAGATTGCCAGGAACGCGAATCGGCCGATCTCATGCTCCTGCAATCTCCCTCGCTCCATTTCAGCTTGCTTT
>JAKJMR010000179.1:1701953-1713944 GCA_024449315.1 Daboia siamensis
CCCTGTTGTGTAGTGGGTTCTGAAGAGTAGGAATGATGCCAGGCAGATAAGTACAGTCAAACAGCTCTTTATTTGGTGACCAAACTCTACGGAGGGTTTAGGGGGTACTTGCACTCTTTATATACCTTTCTGAGTAAACAGCCAACCAATCAGATTGAACCTAAATCTCCCGCCATAATTGACTCCGGCCAAAACAGTTATAGTTCAAATGCATACTGGTAGTGACTGTTATAAGAAGGGATGCGGTGGCTCAGTGGGTTAGGACGCTGAGCTTGTCGATCAGAAGGTCAGCAGTTTGGCGGGTCAAATCCCGAGTGCCGCGTAACAGAGTGAGCGCCCGTTACTTGTCCCAGCTTCTGCCAACCTAGCAGTTCGAAAGCACGTAAAAATGCAAGTAGAAAAATAGGGACCACTCCGGTGGGAAGGTCACAGCGTTCCGTGCGCCTTTGGCGTCCAGTCATGCCGGCCACATGACCATGGAGATGTCCTCAGACAAGCGCTGGCTCTTCGACTTTGAAACGGAGATGAGCACCGGCCCCTAGAGTCGGAAACGACTAGCACGCGTGTGCGGGGGAACCTTTACCTTTACCGTTACCTAGTGACTGTTATACAAGTACTTAGGTGTTTCTTTAAACCTTAATACACAACACCCCCCCTCCAGATAAGAAACATACTGTAATCGCTCAACAATTGATCCAGATAAACCAGGAACACAGGAGTCCCAACAGGACCTTTAAAAAAAATGGAGGTATTTTGTGGGGGTTCACACACAGCTTCAGAAATGGGATTGTCAAAGAGATCGAAGTGCATCCACAGAACCAGAAGAAGGGCACCGTGTCCCCCTAAAACTAGTCTCTGGGTGGGTGTGGTTAGAAATCAGGTTACATCATCCACCGTGCTGTGTGCACGATCTCAGTTGCAGACCTAGCCCAAGGTTTGTTTAATAAACTAAGAAAGTACAAAATATAAATGATCTCAGGGTCTTACATGTATGCAGAAAGACAGAAAGTGTCAAGGAAAAGAAAATTTCACTTCAGACACAAGCAATCTTAATATCAAGTCTAATTCAGAATTGATATATGAAATTCTGATATAAGAGAAAAATCACCAACAATGATAAATGTAACTGGCCCTACTCTTAACATCAGGCAGGGTTCAAGGATGCTGACTGCTTCCTTGGTGTCAGAAGATAGACAGCTGTAAGCCACATCAACTTAGAGTGGCCCTAAACTCCATAGCTCTGGTTGACTTTTCCCAGCAGTCTCTGGAGACGAGAGACCATGTTGAAGGACAGCAAAAGTCAGTTCCCTTGTTACTGAACTATCTTCTTCCTGCATTACTTTCTGGACATGTCCAGGGAGGAAGGACCACAACCACTGCTAAGCAGCGACCCAAGGGGTTTATCTGTGCTTTTTCACTCACCTGCTTTTCTCCAGCCTCTCCTCTGCACATGGCAATCAGAAAAAGTTCAGGGTCCCAAGAAAAGAAGCTGCTTCTCACTGTAATTGTCACCATCTGGGCCTTTGAGACCTTTTCTGCCACTCCTCAAGTGACTGCCTTTGACGTAAACAGACTGAAAGAACATGCAAGAGATCTTTCATCAGAAAAGATAAAAGCTTCAGGTCATGCACTGGGTTACACAGGTTTGGGGAGAGGCAGGGTCTGTGCTCTTGAATGTACCTTTCTGTCCTTGCCAGATGAATCTCAGTTTGTCTCTGTCTGAATCAGGAAAGCCACTGGCGTTCTTGTTTTGTGAGAGGGCTTTGAATTCTTCTTTTTAATTGGGAAGGGGGTTGATTCATCTCATGAATTATGGACCTCCTGCTTCTGATTCTGATGCTGCTGATGTCCCAGCCAGTCTCTGGGAAGCTTAGAATGAAATGCCCACCGAGTTTGGTGAACCAGGATGAAAACAGACCATGGAGCTATTACAGCCCAGGTGACCATCTCATTGGCATGGTCCGCAGTGTAATAAAACTATTGCATACAACATTGACTTTCAACCAGGCTCCTTCTAATCAATTTGACTTGTAAGTCATTCAGTGTGATGGAGTTGCATTTGCAGCTCTAAGGGTCTCCTTTTTTTCTTCTTATTTCACTTAGTACTATATTGCAGGACCTGTCTAATTTGTTGAATCATTTTGATTTCCGTGACTTCTCTCTTTTCTCTGATTTTGTGGAAGGGATTTAATTCCAAAACTGGGGCAGAATAAATCTTGTAAAAACTCCAGATTATTTTCCTCTCTCCATCCAAACTTGAGTTCATCACTTGAATGCTAACTTTTGTTTAAAGTAGTGATTGGAACAGGTGTCCTTGCCCCCGGCCTGCCCAGTTCCATGTTTTAATAACTGCTCATTTGTATTTTTTGATCCTTAAAGAAACAAATGACTTTTTTTTAGAATTGCCAGATTTTTTTTCACTTATCAAATTTCCTCTTCCTTTTATGATGTTTTTACTTTCATGGGCAGAAAAAAACCTTCTACAAATAATATTTGTGACTCTTATTGTTGGTGGAGGACTATGTCAGTCAGTATCAGTATTGGATCAGTGTTGGCATAAGACCCGGCTTGTGGAGACACAGAGGATGAATTTGATAAAAGTATTTTGTTTCTGTTCATGATGATGATAATAAGATGAATGTTGTTTTACAGATCTTTCACTAAAAGTCATTTCTTATTGCTGTACTATATTTTTGCCATTCAACTGGTCAACAAGAATCCCCAGCTCTTGCACAATCTCACATTGGGCTACAACATCCATGACAACTATGTGATACCACTTGGCACTTCAGAGGCCTTGTTGGACATGCTCTCCACTGGAGAAGGCAATATTCCCAACTATGGCTGCGGAAGGAAAGACAATCTTTTGGCTCTTGTTGATGGAGCTGCCAGGGACACCTCCATCCAAATGTCAACCTTAGTAGGCCTCTATAAAGTCCCACAGGTTTGTGTGTGCATATGTGTGTGTGTGTGTGTGTTTAATCTGGTAGACTGATGGGTGAGCAAAAGATCCAATCATATTTTCTCTTAAGGAATTCAAGGGCTGATTTTCACCATGGCTGTCGTAGGTGTCAAAGCTGGGGATTGGGACCCACATTCTGTCATGACACCTCATTACTTTGGGGGCTTCTGCTGCACACTTTTGAACTGGTAAGACAAGAATGCACACATTAACCACTGTTATTCACTCTAGACATTAATGATTTTCCAGGATTAATTAACGGATCTTGAAGTAAACATGCCTAAGGAGCTAAGTCCTTTTTTTTATGCTCACAATATTATAATCTCGAGTTGGAGAGTTAGTTGAGAAGAGTTGATTCCTACTGTTGTAATAATTATTGATTATCAATAACACTCAGAAGTTATGGTCTTTGGAAAATGACATCATAGCCCAGATGGCTATTTGATGATGAGTCAATAGAGTGAATTGACATTTTTCCTTGCTAGGGTAGTTTTCTCTGAAACTGAATGTTAGCTCCCTCTTCATCAATGGAGCTCAGTTATAGCAAGGTCCTAAGTGAATTTGCTGCTTAAATTTAAAAAAGCTATCCAGCTTCCTTAACAGCATATATTAAAGTCTGTACTGCCAAGGTTACCCCTAAGCTCTTACATCAAACTGAAGTTTGGTAAAGATGCATCACTACTAGGACAAACCTAATCACAGCAACTTGGGGATTGATAAAAGGGCTTCAGCTTTTCTCTTCAAAGCTGATTTGGGAATTTATACATTTTTTTCTTTAAAATCAGAACATATTATTATTGAATTAAAACTAAAGCAATGGAAACTGAGAGAATCCCAAAATTAGGTCTGTTAGAACAAAGAAATTTCGATTTAAGACTGCCTTGATTACACATCTCAAAATTATATTAGGAGTTGTGGTTTCCCTGACTCTTTTGTACTTGGGGAATAAGCTCAGATGATTGCTGCACAAAGAATTTGCTATATCGAAGCAGAGAAAGATATGGCCATGTTCAGTAAGGTTGACATGAACTGCTATAAACAGACCTTCCAAAGAGCCAAGTATTGAAATGCTGAAATGTCTAAACATCTTAGGAGAGTATTTACTTGAACAAGATGTGAGCAGCTGGACACAAAGATTAAATAAAGATGGTTAAATCAAGCCCTTATAATGAGCAGACTTTTATTTGCAGAGCAGCAGACACAGAAGGTACAACACATGTATAGTTTTAATGTCAGTGTGAGACTTCCGATTTGCCGTGAAACTGCCATGGACGTTTGGAAGACAAGTGTCATCTTCCCTGTCCAGTTTCGCATCTCTGGGAGACCCTGAAAAGGTTCGAAAGTCACCCCATAGAGGTGACCAGCAAGGAGGGGCCTTTGCTGGATCATGGGAAAGCGGCAACTCTCCTCTTAGAGCAGGGGTCTTCAAACTTGGCCCTTTTACGACTTGTGGACTTCAACTCCCAGAATTCTTCATCCAGTGTGCCTGGCTGAGGAATTCTGGGAGTTGAAGTCCACAAGTCGTAAAAGGGCCAAGTTTGAAGACTCCTGTCTTAGAGTCAGCAATTCCCTCCAAACCGGCAGATGAAAGACTGACCATAGAGATATGGTCCATCACAAAGTTGCAGACAGCCGAAGTCACACCTACCATCTGGCAACTTAAAAGCAGTATGGAAGAGACTGGGTGAGATCTACCTCTCTTACATCCTAATTACTTACTTACCTGCATAAGCTGCTAAAGTACTTCCCCCCCCCCCGGTGGTGAGGGAAGGGAGATTTTAGCCCTCCCCCCAGAAACAGTGGCAATCGACTACCCGGGGAGCTTAAAATGTTGAAAAAAAATTCTGGGATCCTATTTGGAACTTTACTTCTTAAAATTGGTGGATTACAAGATTTGTAATTTTTTATTCTTTATTTTTTTTATTGAAAAGTTTTACAATACATTTTTAACAAGAAAAACTCTCTCCCTTCCCCTTCCCTCCCCCTAACCCTCCCTTACCCTCCTCTCCCCCCCCCCCGACTTCCCAGAGCTGAATACAGGGTATAAACTTTACAAACTTAAGCTAAAATATGCTAACAAACAAAAATAAAACATTAAATTCTATCGCACTTTAACTCCCCTTAAACATAAATAACAAATAACAACTAATAATACATCATATAAAACCTATACTTATTCAAATGCTAAATGAAACTTTTTAGTCCCATATTTATTCTGAATATATTCGATCCATCTTCTCCATTCCACAATATATCTCTGTTGCGATTGGTCTTTCAAATATGCTGAAATCTTTGCCATTTCCACCAAATTGGAAACTTTCAAAGTTTCTCCTTCTTCCAATATTGTGCTACTAAAAGTCTTGCTGCCGTGATTAAATTCAACATCAATTTAGCATCTATAACAGTAAAATCTGTAATAATACCCAACAAAAACAACTGTGGAGAAAACCTTATCTTTTTCTTAAATATCTTCTGCATGTTCCACCAAATTTTAATCCAAAAAGCTTTGACTTTTTTACAAGTCCACCATATATGATAATACATTGCAACAACCACACCTCCAACATTTAGGTTGACAGTTCGGATACATACTTGATAATTTTTTAGGGTCTAAATGCCACCTATAAAACATTTTATAAAAATTCTCTCTTAAATTTTGAGCCTGTGTAAATTTTACATTTCTGACACAAATCTTTTCCCAAGTATCCATTGTTATAACCTCCTGAAAATTCTGGGCCCATTTTATCATACAATCTTTAACAAGTTCCGTTTCTGAGTCAATTTCTATCAATACATTATATATCCTTTTTATATGTGCTTGACCTTGATCTCTAATTTGTTTTACCAAATTTCCATCAGTTATTGAAATACCAACTTTCTGATCTTCTTTCCATCTTGCTTGTAACTGCCCATACTGGAACCAAGTTTGTACAATCTTTTCTTCTTTTAAAATATTATATGGCTTTAATTGCCATACATTCCTTTCTATCCTTAAAATTTCTTTATATGTAATCTCATGTTTAAATCCAACATTTATATTTTCTATTGCATGTTTAGATATTGCCCAAATTGGTATTTTGTAGTATCTATCTATATCTACATCTTGAATCTTGTCTCTAACATACAAGTTAGAATAAAAATCAGCAAAAGCCTTTTTAATAAGATTCTGCTGAAACACCACTTTACCCTTGTAATCTATTCTATCTATATTACGTGACCTTTGTTTCTTCCTTAACAAATAAGCTAACCACCTACCCGGCTTATTAGCATTGCAAAAAGTATTATGTTTAGCATACCGTAAATTGGTTGCCACTTGATCTGCCATCAACATATTAAACTGGCCTCTTAATAAAGTAATTACCTCTTTAATCTTCCCATCAGATAGATTCAAAATTAAAACCTTCTCTTTCCTCTTAATTTCCTCCTTTAATTCTTTTCACCTATGTTCCAGTTTACGTCTATACTTATTATTCAAATATATTAACACTCCTCTCATATAAGCTTTACTTGCATTCCAAACCATTTCAATAGAAGTACCCTTGTTCATATTCATATTAAAAAATTCTTTCATCTGTTTTTTACAGTCTTTCACATTTTCTTGATATCTAAACAAATTTTCATTAAGTCTTCAAGACCGCCTGTCTCCATTGTCTTTTTCTATTTCCAACCATACTGGAATATGATCTGATATAGTTCTTGGACATATCTTAATCTTCTTAATCCTAGAAAAAAGATCATTAGTAATTAATACAAAATCAATCCTGGAAAAAGATTGATGCCTATCGGAAAAAAAGGTAAAGTCTTTTTCTTGCAAATTTCTTTCTCTCCAAACATCTCTCAATTCCAAATCGTCTTTCATCTCAAAAAAAGATTTAGGCAATCTGGCATGACTTGGTATACTTCTAAAAAGGCCTTTTTTGTCCATATGTACATCCAAAACACCATTCCAGTTTCCCATAAAAATACAAGATTTATAATCCCATTGAGTTATCTTGCTATGTAATAGTTTATAAAATTCTCCTTGCTGTTGATTAGGAGCGTATAATCCAACCAAAAGTATTTTCTTGCCTTCTATTAATAATTCAATTATAACATATCTTCCTTCTTTATCTGTTTCAATTAAATTAGCAAGTTATTCTTAACATAAATAACTACTCCATTTTTCTTGTCAGGAGCAGACGCAATAAACTGTGTACCCAGCCTAAAGTTTATCAAATATTTTTGATCAGCTGCTCGAATATACGTTTCCTGTAGACAAATAACATCATTTCTAAATTGTTTTAAATACTGAGATACTTTCTTTCTCTTATGCGGGGAATTTAATCCATTAACATTCCAAGTTAGAAACCTTGTCGCCATCTTTTGCGACCTGAAGCTTTCGGAGCGCCTCTTCCAAAGCCATCTGCACTCTCTTCGGTTTTGCTCCTCCCATTGCTTCACTGTAAGTAAGTTTTTGAGATATAATTGCAGCTTTCTGTTGTTCTTGTTTTTGTCTCATTCGTCTGATTGCAGCCCGTGTCATTCTTTGTTCTCTAACCTCTTCTGTTGGCACCTGAGTCTGATCCACTCCTGTAATTTGCTGGGATTCTTTATCTTTCTGCAGAGTAGCTCCTTCAGCTCCTTGTATACTCTCTGTTCGCGGCTGACACTCTCCTTCACCATTCCTTCCTTTAAATTCTGAAGATGGCGGGGAGACTGCCTTCAAAATATTAGAGTAAAAATCTCGTGCCTGCAAAGCTGTATTAAGACGATATCTTGTGCCTGCATACATCACCGCCATGCCTACTGGAATCTCCCATCTAAACTGAATCTGCCGTTTCCTTAATTCATATGCCAAAAAAGCAAATTCTTTTCTTTTCCTTAATATTATTGGAGGAATCTCTTTCAGAATTAAAACTTCTTGCTCAACAACTGTAAATCTATTGTTATAGAAGGCTTGGATAACCACATTTCTAACTGCTCTCTTTGTAAAATAAACCACCACATCTCTAGGTAACTTTCTTTGTCTTGCAATCCAAGAGTTAACACAAAATATTTTATCTATATCGCCCATAATATCTTCTGCTGGACGCTCCAAAACCAATTCAAGGGCCTGTGCCAGTAATTCTTTCAAATCTTCCTTAAGATCTTCTTTCAAACCTCTGATCCTCACAGCAAATTCCATGTCCCTGTATTGCAACATTATTTTATTTATTTATTTTATTTTAATCCCATTTATAACCCGCCCTTCTCCGAAGACTCAGGACGGCTTACAATCTAAGCACAAATCAAATGTGCTTAGCAATAGCCTTCATTCTATGTATATGCCTGCTTATTAGGGCTTTCGCTCCTCCCCCAAGCGGCATTATTACAAAGTCAGCTTATTGCCCCCAACAAACTCAGGCTTCGGGGGGGCTCACACCCTTCAACCACCAGAGTTAAAACTCTGGTGGTCTAGGGGAGCTCTACCCCTACCTAAGCGCTCACCCCCCCTTCTCCCGCGGAGCAGATTTCCGAGCCACCAAACAGCTGATCGTCACTGTTTTTAGCGGCTCTACAGAAAGCAGTGGGGTTGATGGCCGAAACGGCCGCCATCAACAGAGCCTTGCCACCCGGAAGTCCTTTTTATTCTTTATTTTTCTCGGATTTTTATTCTTTATTTTTACTGAAGATCTGGCTTTTCTTCAAAATAGAAGAAAAAACTGAAAAGATCAAAATAACTCTGGGGTGACACCTGGTGGCTAAACTCGAGGTGTAACCTGTTATTGTCTAAGAGAAACTTGTTGACAGCTTAGAAAATAGATAAGATATAAGCAACCCTGAAACACTAGCTGCAAGAAACTCAGCTCTGCTCTTCATTTAGTGGACTTTCTGACTGTAAGCTTTTAGTTTAATACACTATAATAGAAGAAGAACAGGAATGGACTTTTCCTACAGAGGAAGAACAGGAACAAACTCTTTGTATGTTAAAAGCAATTGTCCAAACTCTCCTTATAACTTGTGATGAAATAAGAAACGGCAGGAAGAAACAAGAAAGCAGCCTGGATATGCAAACTCAAAGTTTGACTTCAACTAAAGAATCATCTATACAGAATTCTACAGAGAAAGTGGAACAACCAAATGCTATGACAGAAGATTCAACTACTCAACAAATACAGATAATGAAAGATACAGAAAAGAAACTGATGATAGAGAAAAAGGAAAGGACTTTTCTTATACATCAGAAGGAACCTGAAAATCCAAAAGAAAAACAGATGAAAGAGATGATAAACACTTTGGGACAACCACATCAAGATGGAAAAACAAGGAGACGACCTGTCAGATCAGCTAGTCTTCTTTTAAAAATGGCAATTGGATGGTCTTTTCAACACCAAACAATAGCCACAACAACACAAGGAGATCTGTTTGATTATTTAAAACCAAAGAAATGAAAGATGATTTGGCAAAGAAAGAAAGCTAGAATAAGACTGAAAAGGACTGAGGTTTTGATTTACATATGAGATTTAAAATAGAATATATCCAAATAGATAAAACATGTATTCTGAATATAAGATATTGTAATGACTTGAGATAAAGAAAATTTTGGTTATGTAAAATTAAGAAGCATAAATATTTAAATAAGAATATTATATTGTTTTATTAACTTGTTAAGGTAGATGGTAAGAATCTATATGTAAGGTGTTTATCTTAAGCATTAGATTGTGTGAGGAATTGTGATAAAGGAATTGTGGTTAAGTAAAGATCTGGAAAAATATTAAGCATTAAATTTAAATATTAAGGGAAAACTAAAACGGAAAAGTTTATTAGGTCATTGAGTGGCTAAAAAATTGAATTAAGATTCAATCTTAATTCAATTAAGATTTGAATTCAATATATTGTTATGAGTTGAGACAGAAAAAATTGGTTAAGTAAAGCTTAAAAGTATAAATATTAATTAAATTTGTATATTGGTTTGTGGTATAAATGCTAATAGTTTAAAAAAATAGTCTCAAATATGAGATAGGAGACATAAAGAGGGGGAAAAAAGAGGTAATACTAAGTATGGAAATAAAAGAAATTTTGGCTGTTAAATTTGAGATTCTATTTGACAATAACTAGAAAAATAAGAATATTACTTTGTATTATGAATTGGTTGATGTAGATGGTGAAAATCATGTATAGATAAGAGGTGTATCCAGAACTTTAGACTGTGGGGGAATCATGATAGAAATTGGAAATTTGGAAATGATAAAGATTAAACATTAAATTTAAAATATTAATGGAAAATTAAAATTAAGAAAAATTTACTAGGTCATTGACTGTCTAAAAAATAGAATGTTAAATTAATTAAGATATGCATAAACTGAAGATTATTGATGAATGCTAGAAAGTTTTTTTTTTAATAGAATAAGAATTGTGTTGAATAGGAGACAGTATATATTAAGGGAGAAAGAGAGGGAATTAGTTGTTGTAATATTTTGAGATCTGTATTGATGATATTTAAATGCAATGGAATTATTGTACTCAGCCGCCACATTACTTTTCAAATATGTGAATGAAATATTAGAAAATTAATAAAAAACATTTTAAAAAAGGTACAGCACATGTATAGTTTCAATGTCAGTTGTGTAAGAGAGACCACATATTAGATGAATGACCTATTGGGATCCTTTTATGTACACAACATATTTTCTGTGCAGTCAGAATTCAAAAGTAACATATAAAACAATCTCTTATGTTAGCAAAACAATGTTTTTGAAATCTTCATATGTGGATCTGATTGTGGTAAATTGTAGGGTTGATTCAGAAATAAGATTTTATTGTTACTTTTTATGCCATTATTTCCTTTTATCCTGTTATTACATGTGGTCTTGTTAATGTTCTCTGTTTTATATTCTGTATCTTGAAAAGGCCTAATTAGTAATTTGTTCATGAAAACTAATTAGATTTATTAAAAGCAAATATTTTGGATTTGATCTGGACTCCAATATAATACAGCATTCTTCATTGCTTTTTCAGATGAGTGTTTCTTCAGACAGTTCAGAGGCTCTAAATGATAAAAGTCAATTTCCTTTTTATCACCCGATGCTCCCCTCAACTGGAGTTCAGTACCCAGCAATTGTCCAACTGCTGCTCCATTTCAGATGGACCTTGGTTGGTCTCTTTGCTTCCGATACAGAGAAGGGAGAGAATTTCATGAAGACTTTGACTCTGATGCTTGTCAGGAATGGCATTTGTGTTGTTATGTCACAACGATTTTCAAAAACTGGAAATATAGTACCCCTCAGGAATGTCCTCACTAAGTGGAGACAAGTCAATGTCTTTGTTCACTTCACAGAACGTATGTCCATTTTGGACAGAATTCTTCCTTTCCATTTAATACTTATGCGTATGCCAGGACCCATTGAAGGGAAAGTCTGGATCTTGACACGCTTGGGAGACCACGGAATACGAAAGCACAGACTTTTCAAATACGTTCATAGTACTTGGAGCTTCCCTGAACAGTTGAAAAAGAGGCGTTATGCCTTTCAACCCAGATTCCTTTTTGAACCCCGGTTTCAAGATAAGTATTTTCATTGTTCAGTTTCAAAGCACATCTTTTCTGTCAAAGACCGGAGAAGATGCACTCAGAAAGAGCCACTGGAGACTCCGGGGAAGAAAAATGGCCACTGGATCATTATTGATTTGCTTGTTTATAATGATATTGAGATGCTGGTCCATATCTTGAGTGCTGCATATTCCTCCCAATCCAGGAGAAGAAGGAAGGAGGATGAAAAGATGTCAGGGACTCAAAGGCTGCAGCCGTGGCAGGTATGGGGGCCTGACAAGATCCATCAACCTAGTTTCTTTGAAGAAGCAATTCAAAGGAGAAGGAGGGGAACCATCTCAATCTCCTTGTGCTACAAAATGTAAACGGGTTTGGCCAATCCTTAATCACTTGGGGTATAATGTTCCAAAGAAAGGGCACAATGAATTTTTTTTGATATTAAATACAGCTAATTTAGAGTAGGACAGGTTAGGATAGGATAGGATAGGATAGGATAGGATAGGATAGGATAGGATAGGATAGG
>JAKJMR010000179.1:1739066-1802780 GCA_024449315.1 Daboia siamensis
AGAATAGAATAGAATAGAATAGAATAGAATAGAATAGAATAGAATAGGGCTTTTCAACCTTTTCACCCATTGTACCACTTTTAGGATATGGCAACATCCGAGTGCCACCAGTCGCCTAGCAAGGTGTCAAAAACCTGACCAAAAAAAAGGAAAAAGTGATGAAGTACAGGTAGTCTTCGATTTACAACAGTTCGCTTAGTGACTGTTCAAAGTTACAATGGCATTGCAAACAGTACCCCCCAAGCCACAGCTGAGCAAGACAGATGCCTGCCCACCCGGTGGCATTCTTCTCTCTGAGGTCTTCATTGTTGTGAGTATTTCTGTTGAGGATTGGTAGCGGAGATGGGGTGGGGGGGTGTGTTCGGTTTTTATTCCCCCCATCTGCTGGGTGGTTGCAGCAGGTTTTGGTCACTTCACATGACCCTGGGACACTGACTGTTATAAATATGAATCAGTTGCCAAGCATCTGAATGTAAATCACAAGACCCTGGAGATGCTGCAACATTCCAGCTGATCAGCGCTTTTTCTGGGCTCAGCAGAAGTGCCAGGATCAGCGCCGAACTCCAGCTAGAGCCTGGCACTGATCTTGGTGCTTCCACTGAGCCCTGACAGCCCTGAAAAAGTGCTGATCCTGGCGCTTCTGCTGAGTCCTGACAGACCTGCAACTCCAGTCATCTCTCGCTGAGGCTTGTACGGTGCTGCCACCAGTTCAGCTCATTCCCCTCCTCCGTTACCACTTCTCTAGGATGGTCGCATACCACTTGCCGGGTGCCAATGTACCACAGGTGGTACCCATACCACTGGTTGAAAAGCCCTGGAATAGAATAGAATAGAATAGAATAGAATAGAAATCTTTATTGCAAATAGAATGCAACAGAACAAAATAGAATAGAATCTTTATTGTGAATATAATAGAAATCTTTATTGCGAATAGAATAGAATAGAACAGAACAAAATAGATTAGAATTTTTATTGCGGATAGGATAGGATAGGAGTAGAAGGAGAACTGTTTAATTTTAATCCAGATCGCCTCTTTCAAACCAGTGGTCATCTGTCTAGAAGGTCAACCTTGCTTCCTGAGCAGAGTTGACTCTCCTCTTGCAGATGCAAATGAGCAGCCAAATCTTGTCCTTTGGTGTTGTGTCATGCATTCCTGAGATGGTTGTTTAATGTGCAGGTCTGTCACGTCTGCAGAGCTCATGAAAACCACCACAGGACACCGAAGAGCAATGCAACTCAGGATAGGCCTGGAGATGATCTGAGGACACCTATCTGCTTCAGACTGGTTCAAATCAGAGGAAGTAAATGGATTACTTCCCAGAGTCCTGAAGGAGCTCACAGAATTGATCTTGGAGCCATCCTTGGAGTACAGTGAGAGCACCAGAGGAATGGGAAAGAGTTGTGGTGCTGCAGACTATGGCCTCCTTTGACAAAATCCAGATACTTGGATGTATAAGTAGCACAGTGTAAACTTTCAGTGTATTGAAGTCAACTCCTGTTCCTGATTTATTTGTGCCTGTGGGCATATGCTCACACCAATGGAGCTGCGCATACTGGCATACACACAACCTACCACTCACAAGCAACTATCTCCTCTTCTTCCCCCTGCGAGGCTGAAAGTGGAGGTCAGAGTCAGGGAATGGGGGAGAAACTCCCAGCCATATGGAGCAAATGATAAGTTGGACAGCAGAACAAGAAAGGATGATGGAGTTGGCCAAGCTCTTCCCCAACCATCTGTTCACTCAGTTTCCTGGTTCTGTGGCCAGGAAAGCCAGCACCACTTTGGCCAAGAGAAGAAATGGCAACTGAGAAGATGATGCTGAAAACTGTTTGTCAGAGAAGGCAGGTGGGTTTCCTTGATTGACCAATTAAAAGAAAATGAGGCAAGAAGCATAACAGGAGGGAGAACAGGAGGATGTAGGAGAGGTCCCGGTTGTTGGCTTTGACAAGGGGAGTTTCTCGGTATTTAATGAAGATGATTAAAATAAGGCTTGTGGTGTGGAAGAAGAGTAGGATGAAAGAGACCAAGATGATGCCCAGATGTTCTTCATAAGACAGGAAGGCTACAATTTTGGGGATACATTGGACTCTGTTCTCATTTGGATATTTACCATCCAGACACTCTATACATTTTTCCATATCTGAAAAACCCAAAAGGCAATATTCTTTTAATATTCTATCCCTTTATCTTTCACGAAATATGTTCTTGGGATAATGGCTAATAGCTGAATCAGTTTCCAAGATGTCTTTCTTAACAATTTCATCCAAAGCAATACTACGTATTTTCAAAAAATAGGTAAGTTATGAAATTGGGAGAAGTTCTAGGTATATGGATTTTATTGTGGCATTGCCAGAAAGTGGGGGGAATACGGTTATCTGGGTCATAACATATTTATTTTCAAAACAAGTATATTTTATTCCATGCCAGAAAATCCCCATAGCCAAAACACTAGCAAAATTATTCATACAGCACATATACAGACTACATGGGGCTCCACAACGGATTTCACTTTGGAGTTTTGGGAAGCTTTTTTGGAACTTTTGGGGACCACACAAGGACTGTCATCTAGTCATCATCCACAAACGAATAGTGGGACGGAATGTTGGAATTCAGTACTGGAGCAATATTTGAGGTGCTTTATAAATTACCAGCAAGACAACTGGACCAACCTCCTTCTGTTCTCAGAAGTCGCCTATAATAACACTGTGCACTCCAGCACTGGCTACACCTGGTTCCAAGTCGCAATAGAACACACAGCTAGAGGGATTTAAATTATTTAAAAGAAACAGACTAAACAAAAGAGGAGGTGGAGTTGCTCTCTATATAAGAAATAACTTTATCTCCACAGAAATAGAGCACAACGATGAAAACTATAAACTTGAATGCATTTGGGTCAATATAAAAGGTGAAAAAAATGACACTGCCATAGGTGTATACTATAGGCCGCCCAACCAAGCAGAGGAAATAGATGAACTTTTTGCTAGTCAGCTAACTAAGGTATGTAGGAAGCATATCACAATAGTAATGGGGGACTTTAATTACCCTGATATTATCTGGGAGACACTCTGCACCAAGTGGAAGATCAAACAGATTCCTGACAAACCTAGCAGACAACTTTCTCTCCCCAAAAGTAGAGAAGGGAACTAGGGGATTAGCCATATTGGATTTAATTCTCACTAATAGAGATGAAATGATAGAAAGTGTTGAAGCCACAGGAAACTTGGGGGGAAGTGATCATGCAATATTGGAATTCAACACTCTGGAAGCACAAGCAATAGAACACAGCCAAACTAGAGTCTTGGACTTTAAAAGAGCTAATTTCAATAAACTTAGAGAGACCATGGGAAGAATTCCATGGATGAGAATCCTAAAGGGGAAAACAACTCAAGAAACTTGAGAAATTTTGAAAGGTGAAATAATAAAGGCCCAGTCTAGCACAATACCAACAAAGCAGAAAAATAACAGCTCTCAAAAGAAACCAGCATGGCTGCATAAAGAACTCTCTGATAAATTGAAAGATAAAAAGGACAAGTATAAGAATTGGAAAGAGGGGCACATAACTAAGGCAGAATATCAGCAAATAGCCCAAAGATGAAGTGAGGGAAGCTAAGGCTCAAAATGAACTAAGGCTTGCGACCAAAGTCAAAAATAACAAAAAAAGCTTCTTTCAACATATAAAAAACAAGAAAAAAGTTAAGGAAATTATTAGTCCATTAGTGGGGGAAAATGGCAAGAAGGTGACAAGCAAGAACTATTTAACTCGTTTTTTGCATCTGTCTTTATACAAAGGGAAAAAACAGTCCAACCTACCAAAAACAGTGCCATAAAAAACAAAATAGAAATGCAAGTTAAGATACGCAAGAAAATGGTAAGTGAGCACCTGTCCAGCCTAGATGAGTTCAAATCACCAGGACCAGATGGATTACCCCCCAAAGTTCTCAAGGAACTGGCAAATGTGATCGCAGAACCACTGAACTATATTTTTCAAAGATCTTGGAGCACTGGGGAACTACCAGAGGACTGGAAGAGAGCTGATATAGTTCCCATCTTCAAAAAAGGAAAAAAATAGATCCAGAAAACTACAGACCTATCAGCCTGACCTCAATACCTAGGAAGATTCTGGAAAAAATAATTAAACAACAAATCAGTGAACATCTTGATGCAAAGTCATCACTAACAGTCAACATGGGTTTGTCAAAAACAGATCATGCCAGACAAATCTTATTGCATTATTTGATCAAGTGACAAAATTAGTGAACCCGAAGAATGCTGTACATATAATTCACTTGGACTTCAGTAAGGTATTTGATAAAGTAGATCACAACCTACTACTTGATAAGATAGAAAAATGTGGGTTAGATAGCATCACCACCAGATGGATTTTTAGCTGGCTGATGGCCGTACTCAGCATGTGGTCCTCAATGGAACCGCATCTACATGGAAGGAAGTGTGTAGTGGGGTGCCCCAGGGCTCTGTTCTGGGCCAGTGCTCTTCAATATCTTCATTAACGATTTGGATGAGGGGATAGATGGGGAACTCATCAAATTTGCAGACGACACCAAGCTGGCAGAGATAGCCAATACTCCAGAAGACAGGCTTAAAATACAGGAGGATCTGGACAGTCTCGAATACTGGGCGCTATCTAACAAAATGAAACTCAATGGTGAAAAAAGTAAGGTTCTACACTTAGGCAGGAAAAAATCAAATACACAGGTATAGTATAGATAGTACCTTGCTCAATAGTAGTAACTGTGAGAGGGATCTCGAAGTCCTAGTAGACAATCACTTCTATATGAGCCAGCAGTGTGCTGCAGCTGCTAAAAAAGCAAACACAGTGCTAGGCTGCATTAACAGAGGGATAGAATCAAGTGAAGTACTAATACCACTTTACAATGCCTTGGTAAGGCCACACCTGGAATACTGCATCCAGTTTTGGTCATCACGATTTAAAAAAGATGTTGAGACTCCAGAAAGGGTACAGAGAAGGGCAACAAAGATCATTGGGGGACTGGAGGCTAAAACATATAGGGAACGGTTGCTGGAATTGGGTATGTGTAGTTTAACGAACAGAAGGGTGAGGGGTGACATGATAGCAGTGTTCCAATATCTCAGGGGCTGCCACAAAGAAGAGGGAGTCAAGCTATTCTCCAAAGCACCTGAAAGCAGGACAAGAAGCAACGGATGGAAACTAGTCAAGGAGAGAAGCAACCTAGAACTAAGGAGAAACTTCCTGACAGTTAGAACAATTAACCAGTGGAACAACCTGCCTCCAGAGGTGGTGAATGCTCCAACACTGGAAGTTTTTAAGAAGAGACTGGACAGCCATTTGCCTGAAATGGTATAGGGTTTCCTGCCTGAGCAGGGGGTGGACTAGATGACCTCCAACGTCCCTTCCAACTTATGATGATGATGATGATGATGTTTCAATCCGATGCCTGAGCTATCTTCTAATGAGCTGATCATTCCCTCTTTGAAGGAATGGATCAAGCAACTCCAAAACACCTGGCTGTAATGACTGTAATGAATTACATCTCTCTCTCTCTCTCTCAGCTTCCTTCTTAAAAAAGGAAAAAGGCTTCAGCTTCCTTCTTAAAAAAGAAGAAGAAACAGCCACTACCACACACTTCTCCCAGAAGAAGGAAGCTGAAGCCTGAAGATGACGGATGAGATTTTGTCGAAACGTTGCCCTGATACCTCCAATTCTATGTGGGGAAAAACCAGAATGACCAAAAATATGGTTTCTAATATACAAAAGCATAACTTATTAAATATATAAAATCTTGTCTATAATAGAACTAAAGAATAGCCATGTTTATCCTATCCATGAACCCTTCAAGAAACTCACATTGCTGGAATGCATGGCATGGCAAGGTACGGAGTTGATGGGTGTGTTTGTGTGTGTGTGTGTGTGTGAGCAACAGATAACGGCTGGCACATCAAGTGAGTGTACGGAATATAATATACTTACACTGCACTTTTCAGAAGTAGCAGAATAAGGAGTGGATGTACACGAATCATCTGTAACATTTCTGACATGTCATGAATTTAGACTAGGAATAAACAATTTGGATATAAAAGGAGAAATAAAATGCAATGGACTTTGGAAGTGTGAGACCTCCATGTGGAATGGAGGATGCCCCAAAGTCTAATTCCCAAGCTCACAGCCTGGCTAACTGTTGAGTGTTTATAAGTATTGATTGTGTGAATGAATAGCCTAGTTGGGCAGCAATACTTACAGCAACTTGACTAGATTTGTTGGGCATAGTTATTTGATTAGCCTTGTTAGGCACAGTTCTTTGTTTAGTCTAGTTGGGCACAATCTTTAACAGCAACTTGGGTAGCTTAGTTGGGCAGTTGCTTATTGATTCTTTGTTTAGCCTAGTAGGGCAAAAATTAACGTTGTTTAACCTAGTTGGGTAACTAACATTAGTCAACTATGATTGAGCACCTGCCTTGTTTTCTATCCAAATAACAAAAGAATAAAAGAAGTATTATTAAACCTTAACTTGAATGAGTTCGACTCATTCATTTTATAACATGACATTCTAGAAATGTCAAAAAGTGAAAATTGGAAACATCTCAATTTTAGTCAATATTTTTCTGGCAACTAGAGTGGAGTATAAATTTTTTCCAACAGATGAACCAGGAATATTTCTGGTCTACTGTCTGCAGCCTAAAAAGGTAAAGGTAAAGGTTCCCCCGCACATGCGTGCTAGTCATTTCCGACTCTAGGGGCCGGTGCTCATCTCCGTTTCAAAGCCAAAGAGCCAGCGCTTGTCCAAGGATGTCTCCGTGGTCATGTGGCCGGCATGACTAGATGCCAAAGGCGCACGGAACGCTGTTACCTTCCCACCGTAGCGGTCCCTATTTTTCTACTTGCATTTTTACGTGCTTTCGAACTGCTAGGTTGGCAGAAGCTGGGACGAGTAACAGGCGCTCACTCTGTTACGCGGCACTCAGGATTCGATCCGCCAAACTGCCGACCTTCTGATCGACAAGCTCAGCGTCCTAACCCACTGAGCCACCGCATCTGCAGCCTACATTCACCTAAAACAGCAACAATCATTGCCACAAATTGGGACTTGTAAAGCTAGTACATGACATCCCATTACATTGATAGGACTATGTTTCTCTCTTTACAAGTGAATATTTATTTATTAAATTTATATCTCACCCATCTCACTGTCAAGCAAATATAACCAAAGCAGTATCTTAGCATAAGCCAAAAAATGTTGCTCCATAAAATAAGGTGATGCAGGACAATCTAGAAACCACTGGTAGTGAAACTTAGGTTGCTCAAAGCAGGGGTCCCCAATCCCCAGGTCCCCAGCCCACTACTGGGCTGCAGAAATGATGTGCGCAAATGGAGCTTCAAATGTGGGCACACTTGCTCACACAGAACCATCCTCTCTTCCCCACACCCACGCCCGTCCGCAAAGTCAGAAAGGTTGGGGAACTGGCTTAAAGACTTGGCTGTGCTTATTTTATTATGTGTGAAATTGAAAACAGTATTTAAAAAGTGTGCTAAAAATGCAGGCTTTTTTAACGGATGCTATTGCATACTGCTGTGTGAAAAGCTTTATCCATTCACAAATTAGTTTCCATCAGTTTATGGAAATGCACACTACTTGCAAATTCCTCTAACCCATTTTTATGAGTTGATTGTACTATTTCTTTTTTCCTCTCAAAATCACTGCTGCAGTCAAACATCATTTTTTATTTCCCAAGAAGACTTAGGCAGCCTCAAAGTATTCTAAAAATGAAGCTAATGTTAAATGTTGCAACTTTCTTTGCAGAATACTTATTTAAATCTTATTTAGTAGTAAATAACAACAATAAATCTTATTTATAAATGCATAGGTGAGGTAGGTTAAACCAACCTGGCCACCAAGAAAAGTAGTTTTTAGAGAAGGTTGAAATTCCAAACTCGGGCACTAGTTTGGTGTGGAGCTGGAGCCAATAAGAATACTATGATAAGTATTCTTTACATATTCTAAAATATATAAAATACATTTTATTCATTATACTTTTTTCATCTTCCCTTAGAACATTAACAGAATCCACAATGGTCTGAGAATCAGCATCTCCACTAGATACAGTAAAACCTCGATAATTGACCACTTCCCTACATTGACCTAATTTTCATGGACCGGACATACGCTATACGTACACAATAGAAAGCCAGCCACTCTATATTGACCACTTCTGTAAGTTCTATCTTGACAACCTGGACCATGACACTCAGTATTAATTTACTCTTACAGTATAACTTGACCAGTTGAGTCCAGTCTGCACCAAGGGCAAGAAAAGTGAAATGCAAAATTGGTAGCAATGAATTTCTTTCAAGAAGAATATTAAAGAATAAAATATTTTTTACTTTGATTCAGCAGTTTAACAATCATAATTATGGATTCATTTCATAATATAAATTGCACACAGACTTAATTTTTTTTCCACTTCAAAATTTTTTGCTTTTTCCAGATCAATAAAAAACAGCTGATAAAATGAAAAAAATACACAACATAGACATATTCAAGCTGTTTTATTCCTTTTAGTTTGCAGCAGCCATCAAAGCAAAGCGACAACAGTGTGTACTTACAATGGATTTAACCATTATAAAAGAAAGAAAAGTTTAAAAGTATAACAGATAATGTTTAAGTACAATTACAAAGCAGTCATATGAGAAAGAACCAGGTTTTACTTTTTTGTCTTTTGTCTATGTGAGTTTTGTTTTGTTAGCAAGATGACAGTAAACAATATCCGAAAACATAAGGATGAATACCTGGAGAAATACGATAAAGATAGTGGAGATTTACAACAGAAAAGGAGAAAAACTTCACTGGATGAAGTCAGTGAAGCCACATTACGTTGGTTTAAATAAACAAGGGCCGTTAATGCCTGACTCTCTGGGCCAATGATATAAGAAATTGCTAGAAAGCTTGCAAAGAAGTTCGGGGTATCAGATTTCCAAACATTAAGTGGTTGGCTCAAGAAATTTAAACTGTGACAAGAGATATTCATTGAAAAGTTTCCAGACTGCCATTGGCTTCAAAGATGACAATATCTTTAATGCTGACGTGTGGACTCTTTCAAGGCATGCCTGACAGGAGTCTCATTACAAGTAGTGTCAAATTTAAGAGTGGAAAGCTTTCTAAAGAATGTTTCATAACAATCCATGAGAAAACAATAGTAAATGTATTGATTTTGTATGATACATTGATTTTCCTGTGTTTTCACTGTGTTTCTGTATGACATTCTCTAATAAAAAGCTGTGCAATGAGGCACATGCACATATCAGTACAGTTGTTCCGTATGTTGACCACCTCCATATGTGGTCCACTTTCCTTCAGTCCCTTGAGTGGTCAACTTTCAGAGGTTTTACTGTAATTGACAGTCAAGCTGAAATTTAATTAATCAAATAAAATTAGCAAAGGGGGGGGGAATCTTTTATTCAAACCCCAATTACCCAGACCTATTCCACATATCAAAGGATAAGGTCTGCAAACACAATAGTTAAATTAGGATTCCCAGTAGCACTGCAGGTTCATAAGAATAAACATCATACACACACACACAAGTGTCACCCTAGAATCAGTATGTAGACTTCCACACCAGGACAAGATCCCCTATAAAAGTCTGTTGCTGTATCACATTTCTCTGGCAGCTGTCCCTAAAGGCAAACTGTTTGCTTTTAGGAATATTTTTTTTTTCTTTACAGCTGTCTGGATCTCATTTTTATTTATTTTTGCACAACCTCAGCTCGAGTTGGAACCCCAAATTATTCTTTTGACAATGATTTCATAATTTGACACTTTTACTTTTGCAAAGGGTCCTTTTTCGGGAATATGAATCACCAAGTAGTTCAAAGAAAAGCATTTAAGGGGGACAAATGTTTTATAAGGTACAGAAAGAAATGATACATTTGGCACCTACGATAGATCGGAAAGCAAGTGAACAAATAAGACAGATTAAATATGAATCTTGAACAGTATTTATTATTGATTCTAGAAAACATTCCATAAGTGGCACATTTATAGGTTACTTTAACCATTCCCAGCTGGGTTATTTTTCTTAAAATTTTCGATTGTATTCAAGGACTTTCGGAATACGCTCGCTAGTCTCTTGCATACTGCTGCAGAAGCAAGTTCTCATATACCAAAGAAAAGGCCTTGGCAACGAGGAAAAACTCGCTCTCTTAAACTTAAAAAAGAGGCCTAGACTGCCAGGTTAAAACTGTTAGTATCGCCTTTTAAAATGCCAATAATGAAGGCGACAAAGCCGCGAGGTTTTTCTTGGTTTGACCGAGCGTCTGAAGGGCAGGAGGACTTCTCCTCCACAGACGCCGAAAAAGGGGCCGCGGGTCCAGCAGCTGCTTCCTTTCCGCAAACGCCGCCTCAGAGCCAGCGACGGGGCAGCGTGAGGCTTTCCCCTCGAGGGAGAAAATGCCAGCCGACTCAAGGAGGCCGGAGGAGGATCCTGGCGGGAAGCGCGGCCGCCTCAGCGCCTCCATTTCCCGCCTTTTCCGCCCCCCCCCCTCCAGCGCCGCTCCGGAGTTCGGGGCCGCCCGCGGGAGAACAGAAGGGGGCCGGCCAAGAATTCAGGAAAGCTCGAGGAGCGCTAAGGGCGCTGGAGCTCGCCAGGGGGTCTTCCGGAGACGGGGTGGAAAGTCGGGCAAAAGGCAGCTGGGCTCGGGGGAGCAAGGGAGGAAGGAGCCAGCCGGGCAGTTGCTCTCCATGGCAAAACTGCGCCTGCCCGGCAAGAGAGCCCAACGCAGCCACGCGAGGGCGCAAAACTTCCGCGCCGCCGACCTCCGAAACAAACCCGAGCGCGCGGAACGCCCGGAGCGACGTTGACGGCGACCAATCCGGACTCGGCAGAAGGAGGGCGCAAGGCGTGGAGGGGGCGGAGCTTTCCGGCCAGGCGAAACGTGACTTTCCGACTCGGCCAAGCGGCCCCTGCCGGGATTGACGGGCCCGCGCAGCCAATTGCGCGAAACCCGGGAGGCAGGTCAGCCTATCCGGAGGCGGCCGAGGAAGGGGCGTGGCCTCCCCCCCTTGCCGAGAGCCCGCAGCGCCGTGGCTCTTTCTCTGCCCGCCCGCTCCTCAGCCGGAGGTCGCTCGCTTTCCCGGAGCCGCCGCGATGTCGCTCTCCCACAAGCTCACCCTCGACAAGGTCGACGTGAAGGGCAAGCGCGTCGTCATGAGGTGAGCCGCTTCGCCGCGCGCGCGGGCGGGGGCCGCTTCTCTTCGCAGCGCCCAGCGGCACCGGGCGCGTTTGAGGGGCCGCGCTGGCCTCGTGCTCCGCAGCCCCCGGGGAGTCTGCGAAGCGAGGGGCGGGGCGGGGGGAGAGCTCCAGAAGCGCCGAGGAGAAAAGTAATCGTGAGCCGCTTCCTGCGGTACGGCTGACCAACGGCCGGAGTCCAGCGAGCGCCTCCCTAATCAAAGGGGGCTGGCTGGGCTGCGTAGGGGGTGGCGGCGCTTCCCCGTGAACCGGCCCGCGGAGGGAGCTGAAGCTGCCCGGCCGGGGGGCTCTTCCTTGGGGCTTGATCGACGTGCGAGGTTCCAAGGGCCAGGACTGGGGCGGGGTAGTCAAGCGAGGGTCTGTGTAGCTCAAGGCTGAAAGAAACGGGGAAGGGAAATCTCCCGCCCTAGATTTAATCAATATAGATAGTGATCCATCTGCAACTGAAAATTGAGGGTCTCGTTAGCAAAATGGGGCTGAGACAAAGAACTAACCGCTTAAATCTGCACCTGAAAAGAAACAATTACGGTACTATTACTACTGTGCTGTTTCATGTTATATGCAGGTGGTGTTTTAAATAGCTTTAAGACTGAGACCTTAAATGAAGGCCTTAAATTAAATGAAACATTTTCTGAAGGTCACGGAGGACTAGCTAGGATTTTTCATTCTGCCATTATTCTCTTGAAGCCGTTTCCCTACTCAAGATGTTTTGTCTTTTATGTAAAGAGAATTTACATCCACATCAGTATTTTCATTGCCTTAATGGCTGGATGTTCTTTCTGTTGCTTGCTACGTATAAAATGGATATGCTGCCAGATTTTGGGTATAACTGCCAGCATCCCTCAGTATTGAACCTGCAAGCACTTTCTGCTAGGAGTTGCAGTTTAACAATATCTGAGCAATAACCCCTTCTAACAGGTGAAAGTGGGTTGGGTGGCAGGAGTTTTATCCATAATCTGCAAGCTTTATTCTGGAACCTGCTTTCATTACCCTCAGTATAGATCATAAATTAACCTCTGATGAGTCATTTCTTTAAAAACATTTTGTCAATGTGCATTGACATAACTTATTTTGTTCTTTCACAAAATGATTTCTGCTAATACCTAGTGTTTGCTGACTTGCAATCTGGATCAAAGTCCTTCCCCCCCCCCTTTTTTTTTTTTGATATGGTGTACTTCCCCTTCTGTTCTGACAGTGTTTGAGAATCTGATTCACAAAGCCCCAGGGTTTCCCATTTCACATTTTGGTGATCCTGTGAAGTAATGGAGTCTTGATTCAGATGGCCGAGGTCAGCACCTCTTTGTTTAGCTCCTCCATCTCACATACCTACATTTATAGCCTAAATTGCTATCACTTAATAATTAAGGTTTTTTTAAAAAAATTATTGGCTTTTTCTACATGTTTACATCAAATATTTTTGTTACTGTTGGCTGCAGTTTCCAATTTTTATTTAACTACTAAATAGTGTTTACATGCTAGACTTAATTAGTGAAAAAGGGTATGATCTGTTGCTACACTTAAGTATTTGAAAATAGGGAGATTGTGCTTCTTAGATCATACATTCAGAGCAGAGCCAAGACATCTCCTGAAATTGGTTTTTCAATTGCTCAAGACAAAATTCAACTTTATAACCTGTGTCTTCCTGCTTACACCATTCAACATAATTTCCTGTGGCTTCCACTTTGAGGCAGAGAGCATTGCTTTGTAAAAATGGACTCTGAGGCTCCTCCAAATTTTCAAGTTGTGTAGACCAGGAACAGTCCTCAGTTCTAGCGGAGACTGAGGTAATTAATGGCTTTTAACAGCTGATCTGATCCACATATTTACCCCCTGCTTTATGTATCAAAAAACTGGTGGTGTGGATATTTGAGGGAGGCACAGCAAATATAAAGAAGTTTAAGCACTTAGTCAAGAAAACTCGAGTTTGCAACAGAAAAGCAGGTATATTAAACTTTGACCAAAGTTTACCTGAAGTCCAAAACCTGTCCTTTATTTTAAAACACTTTTTTACTCTACTGATAGTTTTCTTAATTTATTAGAGAGGTATCTAGGAATGGCAGGGGCCTTTTAAAAAAATCCTGTAGGATTTTATTACTACCAATGCAATGCTTTAGTTGACTTATAAAAGTAAAACTTTACTATATTCTTTTTAAGGGTTGATTTCAATGTACCAATGAAGAATAACAAAATAACCAACAATCAAAGGTAAGAGGTTTTTTTAAAAAAATTCCTAAGAGTTCTAGATAGTTTCATTTAAACTTTAGTCCAATGGATTGCAAGTCCCATTTTTTAAATTTTAGTTTTAAGATCAATCATTATCGCCAAATCAGGCTTTTGGATATTTTCTTGGTTCATTTGTTCAGTCAGGTTTGTCAGACTTGACAGCAATTGATTGGGCTTCATATGAGGCTTGTTTGTGTTAATGTTTATATAGGATCAAAATGGTTTATGTGTAGCAGGATTACTGAAACTTCTGAATTACATAGTACTGATCAAAGTCATTCAAGTAGCTCAGCATGTACAACTTAGCCTGCAGAAGATCCTATTGGTAGGATGTTAATGGCAAAGAGACCGTGTGATGGTATAATGTATAGCACAGATTGGTAGCCTTTAGATGTTTTAGTTTATACAGGTAGTCCTCAACTTACAACCATTCATTTAGTGGCCATTCAAAGTTACAGTGGCACTAAAAATAGTGACATGACAGTTTTTCACACTTAACCACCGTTGTGTTATTCCTATAGTCATGTGATCAAGAATCAGCTGGCTCATATTTGATGCTTGTGTCCTGGGGTCACATGATCACCTTTTGTGATCTGATGAGCAGAGTCAATGGGGAAGCCAGATTCACTTAACAACCGTGTTACTAAGTGAGCAGCCGCAGTGATTCACAACAACAGTGGCAAGACAGTTGTAAAACTCACCAACTATCTTGCTTAGCAATGGAAATTTTGGGCTCAGTTGTGGTTGTAAGTTGACTACCTGTAATTTGGTTCCTAACAGATGGGCAGACTAGTGGTTACTTATGGAGCTGCAGTCCTAAAAGTTTGTAAGCTTGTTTATTCATGCCCCACAGAGTCTTATATTGCTAGCAGAGCCCATGGATTAAATATTTACCCATACAAGAGGAGAGGCTTCCTTTCATAGGTGCTTATAATGAAGACTGTAAATTAATCTTTCCGATTTTTCCTCTGATTTCATAGAATCAAGGCAGCAATCCCGAGCATCAAGCATTGTTTGGACAATGGAGCCAAATCTGTAGTATTGATGAGTCATCTGGGCCGACCTGACGGAGTTGCAATGCCTGATAAATTCTCTTTGGAACCAGTAGCAGCTGAACTCAAATCACTGCTTGGCAGGTAAGAGATCAAGGCTGTAATAGGAATGCTGTAAAATATTTTCATCTTCAAAAACTGAGTCTAAATCTTGGATCATCTCTAGAGACATCACATTCCTGAAAGATTGTGTGGGTTCAGAGGTAGAGGCAGCTTGTGCCAATCCTGCAGATGGCTCCATTATTCTCTTGGAAAACCTCCGATTCCATGTAGAAGAAGAAGGAAAAGGGAAGGATCTTTCAGGCAATAAGGTGAGATTGACAGCTCCAGGTGTCTGTTGTTGCTCCTGCCCTCTGGGAACATCCGCCCCCCCCCCCCCGCCCCGTCCCATGTGAGGTTGGCCACAACCCGCCCATCTTTTCGTAAGGTCCTCAAGTTGGTCTGGGGCCTCAAATGGGGGAACAGCAATGGAGGTGTTGATCAAGTAATAATAAGATGGGTGGCCAATAAATTGTATGAATTAAATATATTTATTTGGATGAAATTATAATATTGTGGCTTTAAAAGAGATGGAATTTGGATTAAAGCAAAAGGAGGAGGAGTCTAAATTAAAAATAACTAAGAAAAGTTTGACAGAATGCTCTATTTGATGAAGTTTTCATATCATATACTGCACTAAGAGAAACTTTTGAGTAGGATCCACATTTTTCAGGCAGCCATCTGGTGTGTGTGCCATTTTGCACCTCTGACATTTTCTTGAAGGTCATTGAGAGAACTTGGTCCCAGTCAGTTTCTTTTCTTAGCATCTCTGATCCCATTAAGTCTCAGGTTTGCCTCCGTCTTGAACTATTTTGAGTTTAAAATACTGTTGTACAGTATGATGCCCTTTCACAGGTTGGTAGAGGCTACCCATATAGTGCTGTAAAAATGTGAAATGAACTTCTGAAGGCTGCCTTAATTCCCACTTGAACTTCTTCCTGTTGCTTGTTCTTTCATATGAAGTGTTTCTTTCTCACATTTGATCCTTTGCTGCCATCCTTTCTTCTTCGGTTTTGATTTTAAAGCTCTGTTGGGCATCAGCTATAGAGGTATTGCTCTCTAAAGCACCATGCACATTGATGAGCCTGAGTAATAATCTTAAAACATGTTTTAATTATTTGATTCCTAGCAACATCTAGGTTATTCCTACTGGAATTTTGAAACATCCTGCTACATAAAGTGTAAATCTATAGGGAAAAAAGTATGAATGGCTAGAGTAACCTTTAAAGAATTTTTCCCCTCACCATTCCTCCTCAAAGCCCTAATGATTTGAGAGCAGATACTATCAAGATAGTGTTCTTTTGTTGATTATAACAAAGGTGGGAAGAGCCTGCATCAGTTTCAGTACAATTCTCAGTAGGCGATGCAGTTTATCTCAAAATTCTTTGTCTTTAGGAGAGGGAGCATCTTAAAAAGTTATTTTTTTTTTTAATCAAGGGCATGCTGGGTGGCTAGGTCAAAAAGCCAAAGCGAATAGGTAACTATGTACTTTTTACTTCATCATCCTCTTCCTGGTGAATTTTTTTTCTTTTGCCACTGTTTTGTATAGCGATGCTATATTTAGGGAGCTTTTTTGTAAGCCTTGTTGCTGTGGTAAGGGGGGAAGGGGCTTGAAGAATGAATGTCAATTGCCTTTTTCATTTTCTTCAGATCAAGGCTGATTCTGCAAAAGTGGATGCTTTCAGAGCATCACTTTCTAAATTAGGAGATGTTTACATTAATGATGCTTTTGGAACTGCACATAGAGCTCACAGGTGAGTTTTTGTTGTCACACTGATTCCTAAGTTAAAGTCTTGTGGCAGTAACCATTCTCCTAAGACAAACCTCAATATATTGCAAAGACCGTTACTGTAATACTTGCTATAATAAACTGTTTTTATTTTGAATGCTTTAAATTTGAGAAAATATATGTCAACTGTTCCACTTGCTTCGTACAGTAAATGACTCCCGAGACATCACTTTTCTCCAAGAGTATTAATTTACTAACTAGACCAATATGGTTACAGAAGTAGTGAAGCAATTCTGCTATTTTTGTGTGCAAATAGCAGAGTTAACTTTCCCTTTTCCCTTGGCTTTCCCAGTGTTATTAGTTACTGTCCATTCATTTTGCTTGGCTTTGTCTCAGGCGCCCAGTCAGCATTCTTTGCATTCCTTTGTGCCCCTTTACCTCCCTGCATTCTAACCATCCCCTCTCACCATTGCTACTGTCAGGCTGTGAACGGGGATTGCAAAGCAAGCCAAATTGTACCCTTGACAATATTTAATCTTTTAAAAACTTTAGGGTAAAGGTAAAGGTTCCCCCGCACATGCGTGCTAGTTGTTTCCGACTCTAGGGGCCGGTGCTCATCTCCGTTTCAAAGCCGAAGAGCCAGCGCTTGTCCGAGGACATTCCCACTAATAGTGGCAAACTGGCTACTTTACATAAATATTTCCTGGAAGCTATTGTCCAGAACATCTGTTCGGTTGAGTTTTCCTTAACCTTAGAACCTATCATTTGTATTAGTGATGAATTTCAGGTTAATAGAAAATGTTGACTTCTGTAAGTGTTGGGGATGTGCTCTTGATATTAAAGAAGCTACTAGAAGAATCTTAGGTACAAGTCGTGCCTAACTATCTACCATACATATTGTAAATGTTCTCTTTGTGAAACAATATTTTTAGTATGAATTTTGGATTTGTGGAGGAAATAGTAAACATTTTAAAAATATTACTTAATAAAAAGGCTCTTGAAAGACTATTTTCTTTCTTCTTCAATAGAGTCTGCAAATCAAAAATATTGGTATGACTTTGGAGAAATACTATGACTTTGAGTGCCTTTGCTGATACTTTAATGGAATACTTTCCCGGGTGTTGACTTGAATAGATTTTTTAAAAATTGACTTACCTTTGTAGGACATGAATGGGCACAGGTGCTTAGCCACATTGCAAGTCACTGATGATGTTCCTTCCTTTTGTAACAGTTCCATGGTTGGGGTCAATCTGTCTCAAAAAGCGGCTGGATTTCTAATGAAGAAAGAGCTTGATTATTTTGCCAAAGCCCTGGAGAACCCAGAGCGCCCCTTTCTGGCAATCCTTGGAGGGTAAGAACAAAATTGCTTTTTTCTTTAGCGCAATTTGTTTTCTTTCCCTTAAACTTGAAAAAAAACCCTTAATCATTAGTTTGTTGGGGCTTATGCTGCAGGCAAATGTTTTTTAATGTCTAATATTTATGGCCATGTTATCTTTTGGTGAGTTTTTTTTTTAAATTACCCCAGGCTTAGCATACGTTATTATGAGTCGGATCAATTAAAATAGTTCTGTATGTGTTTGGCCTTTCAAACAGAGTTAGCACACATACCGCCTGGTCAGCAGTTCCATGTGTAAACTGAAACTTTTGCCATTATGCAAGGATGATACTATAACTGGACACACAACTCCTACAGTGTTCAAGAGAAATGTGTTGCGATTTTTGTTACAAGGAACATACCAAATAGTAGATTAATATGTTTAATTCAAAGATATATTTAATAAAAATATGTTGAATTGTATAAACACAATTTTATTTGATGTTTCAGTGGACAAGAGAATATCAGACCAATGTTGCCAAGTAGGGCCAGATTTTGAAATCAGTTGCACAAAACTGGCAGGAAGGGAATTCAGTGCCAGAACGGCCCGCATTACAGCTACAAGGGGGGGAGTGCATGCCGGACAGTCCAGTCCCTCCTCTTGCCCCTGGCTCAGTGTTTTGCTTTCCACCTAGCTCACTTCCACAGTGAGAAGCTTTCCTAGGGCAGAGGTCCCCAACCTTTTGGGCACCAGGGACCAGTTCTGTAGAGAGAGATTTTTCCATGGACCGGAAGAGACGTGGTTTTGTGTATTTCCTGCATCTCGCGGATGGGGCTTTGCTTGTTTGTGCGGCCCGGTACCGGACTGGGGACCCCTGTCCTAGGGGACATCAATACAATTTTTCATTTCAAAAATGCTTGCTTGCAATCAAAGGGCTTTCAACATGAAGTTGAGCTATAAAGCCCTGTTGTCTTCAGAGTCCAGCTTCTCCTGCAGTTCATTCTAGAAGGTTTCAGAGAAAACAACGAAGAGCAGAATCTGGCTCAGCTTGGTTCTCGCTTCACTAAAGAGTTTGGCTCAAGGAACAGCTGAAGTGCAGGAAGTGAGTCTCTACTCCCAAGGCTGAGGAGATCCATGGCTGAGTCTTTTCTGTCTCAAGCATTGTTTGAACAATAGCTGGAGGGGCTCCCACTGGATGGACACATGGTGGATGGAGGTCAATGTGCCCCAGGCCCCTCTAGCAGAAATAACTAGTGTTCTTACTGTCTTTGTCTAAGAGCATTGGTGGCAATCTTAGTATCATCTGGAAAGATCTTGTGCTGGCATTTTCTAGATAAAGGGCGTCATGAACAATCAGTGTCAGTTTCTGAGCAAGCCACCATTTTGCATATTTGACCACTGGGATCTGGTTGTCTGCACATCCAGTCCATCAGTTCGTTGCCATGATCATCTCATCTGGTATCCCACAGTGTACAAAATAGCAGCTGTGGAACTGAAATCAAATAGAATGTTAGATCAGTTACAATTAAATAGCTATTAATTGGTCTGAATAAAAACTAAAGATAACACAAGCCTATATGTAGAAAATAAGATAAAATTAAGAGGAAATAAAAGAACTCATAGTAGTTAGAAATCAAAGATACTACTATAGACCATAGAGTAGAGTCCTTTGATTGTGCATAAACCATTGTATTTATTGCTGTTTGCCCACAGAGACATTAAGAACTGCTGTTGAGAAATAATGTTATATTTCTGGTTATATTTTACTTTGCAGAAATCCATAATACTGGCTATCTGGAATAGATTTCCAGAATCGCTTATCAGCTTACTTGTGAGAAACAGAGGGCTTTGACATCTGCTTAGCCCAGATTTGGGACTTGGGTTGAGTGATCATGTGCGGCTTCAAAATTAGACATTTGGGCAGGAGAGGGCAGCCTAGCACAGCTAACAGCTTGTGGAGAGGCAATCTTGGAGTCATCCTTTTTTTTGGGGGGGGAGGGTTGTTCTCTTTTAAAAGTCCAACCGTTCATGCATTTCTTCATCAAAAGAACCGCAGTACTACCCCATTCTGTAAAAGGGATTGGAACAATAGGGTTAGGGTCTACCTTCCTCAATACATTTTGGATAATTATAAATGATTTGTATTGATAATTCATAATATTTTGATTTTTCAAGCCAGAGTGGAGAATGGATGTGTCAAATCAACTAGAGTTTCAACTCCTCTGACTTGAAAGAGAGCCAGGTGGAGACACATGTATGGATATGTCTGTGTAGTGCCTTTCTCTTTATTTTAACCTTTACTTACATAAGTCAAAAGAGTAAATGAGTTTACGTGTTTTTCCCATTTAGAAATAAAACATGAAATCATGATTTACGTACTGTTTCTACAGTCTACTTAGCTGTTTTGTGTCTCAAATATTTTCATTTTAAACATTCCACAGAAACATTTAACTATTTGGATTTCTTTTTCTCCCTGCTCATTAGAGCTAAGGTTCAGGATAAGATTCAGCTCATCAGTAACATGCTGGATCAGGTCAATGAGATGATTATTGGTGGTGGAATGGCCTTCACCTTCCTCAAAGTACTCAACAATATGGAGGTATTTATTTAATTTCTGCAGGTGTCTATATCAGACAAGTGGCTCTGTATGCTGTAATGCTGTCTTTAGTTGAGAAAAGTAAATATATAGGAACAATTCTTTGTATTAATCAGTGTTAAATATTTAGCAAATTGATGGCCATATGCTTAAACAAGACAATTTTCCTTCATCTACTTTTTCATATAAGTTCATATTTGACCAAAGTTAGATATTGTTTCTTTGGCCAAGCTGCTGTAACACTCCTAATTTAGATTGGAACTTTCAGAAGTCACACTGAAAATGGTTTTCTTCAGCCTCTGATTTTTATTTTAAAAAGGCAACTTGACTGATTTTTGAGGAAAAATAAAATACCCCTCTTTCAAAGCAATGGTCCTCTCTGTCCAAAATGTGGACTTTGCTATATTCAAAAGAGTGACTTTTCTTATCTTTCAAATCCAGATGGACACCTGAATCTTGTGCTGATGGGTTTAATCTCCTATGTTGTGCCATGTGTTCGTGAAGTGGTTGTTTTGTTTCCCCAATTTACAAATCTACACACATCTCACTACATTGTACTGCACATACCACATTGCTCAGTTTGTGTCTTAGTGTTACCCCAATAATAAGTTTCTGCCTTAATGTATTCTTGGGCTTAAAATGTACAAGTATGTGATGTTGGTTGGAAATCCTCCTGAGCTTTTCAGATATTCCAGCAATATTGACAGTGTAGCTTTGTTTGTTACTCTCTTCCTTGTCTGTATTAAGAGGAGTTGAATCTTTTTTTTTTTATTTGATGAAGGCCCAGTTAGGATAGCAACAAGTTCTGAGGGATTCCTTGTTGAGTTAGTTCTTTTTCTTTTCCCACTTTACTGGTAGGCAAACTTTCATCCTGATGATGTAGGGTTCTGATCACTCCCAATTTGTGTTCTAATGGGTGGTGAGAATTCAAATGCAAATACTGATCAGTATGTGTTGGGTTTTTGTAAACTTCAATATTAAGACGTCTTGTCTTCCTTAATGTGCACAGGAAAGCCAGACAGTTTTCCTTCCCATCTGAAGATGGTATCTGTCCACAGAGTTGATGCATTTGGTGAAGGATTCCACTTCCTGTGTTTTAGAATTGACCTAAGTATTGTCCACATCCCCGTCCCAGTGAGTTGGTGAAATTCCTAGGAATAAGTTTAGGGCTTTGGTTTCTACCTCTTCCATGTAAAGATTTGCCACAATGGGGGACACAGGTGAAGCCATGGCACAACCGTGCTTTTGTTTGTAGAAACCTTCATTATATTTAAAATAGGTAGTGGTCAGGCAGAGGTCCAATGTGGCACATACGTGGTATGGGCTGAGATTAGTTCTGTTACCTAATGTGCTATCTTGAAGCAGATGTTTCTTCACTGCTGTGACAGCTTCAGTTGTTGGAATGCAGGTGAAGAGTGAGTTCACATCATAAGAAACCATAGTTTCATCTGGATCCAATTTTTTTAGTTTCCAAACCTTGCTGACAAAGTCCTGTGAATTGTTCATGTGATGGATGGTGTTGCCAACCAAAGGAGCTAATAAGATGGTTAGATATTTTGCAGTTTTGTAGGTGACAAAAGATGCTGCTGCTGAGAATTGGTCTGAGTGAATTTCCCTCTGTGGATTTGGGGGAATTCATATATGCATGGAGTGGATAATGGCGAAAGTATTGCAGGTTGTCAATGGCATTTGTCCTTAAGGAGTTTTTGCAGGAAATTTATGATCATTTTTTAATAAAATATATGGACCCCCCCAAATCCACAAAGAGGGAAAACTTTCCTTTTCCCTTTTTCCCTCCCACCATCCTGTTAGAACCTATGATTCCCCCTCCCACCAACTAATCTCAACTATCAATAACTGTCCTTCCATCTCCCACAGCATACAATACAACTGGTGAAACTTTGAGGATAGGAAGCAAAACGTCTTGTTTTTCCTCAAAAATCAGTCCAATTGCCTTTTCAAAATAAAACCTACTTTTGATACAACTATGACCCAACTGAGAATCTTCATAGACATATTTGATGGCAGAAAAAGACCTAGTGGTCCATCAAATCTGCCTTTTGAGTTTTTAAAATTTTTGTTGGATGATGGACATGTGTTTAAACTCAGTTACTGATGATTGACACACCAGCTCCACTAGAATTTGGTTCCAATCTTCCACTACTCTTTCTGTGAAATAATACTTTCTAATATTACTTTGGAACTTCCCTCTGTCAGTTTGAGGTTATGCTCCCATGTTCTTGATTTTGGCTTAATTTTGAAAATACTGCCTTCTAGAACCTTAATATATTTAAAGATTTTGACCATATTCCCCCCTTTTCCTTCACTTCATTCTTTAAGAATACATATTTGCAAGGCTCTTTTGTGGCACTCAGTGATTTCATTGCAGCTTGTACCACCATTTATCTGCTATGAAATATGCCATCTTTTTTTCTTCCAGATTGGTAACTCTTTATTTGATGAAGAAGGATCAAAAATAGTCAAAGATCTGATGGCCAAAGCAGAGAAGAATGGTGTCCGGATCACTTTGCCTGTTGACTTTATCACTGCAGATAAATTTGATGAGAACGCTAACACTGGGGAAGCTACATTGGCCTCTGGCATCCCTGCAGGCTGGATGGTGAGTGGAAGAAAACATTGCTAAGCTGCTTCCCTCTGCGCTTTCTGGAGGAAGGGCTGAATGGTCTTATTTGTTCCTTTGGTCTTAGGGATTGGATTGTGGCCCTGAAAGCATTAAGCTCTTTGTCGAAGCTGTGGGCAGAGCCAAGCAGATAGTGTGGAACGGTCCAGTTGGTGTCTTTGAGTGGGAGAAGTTTGCCAAAGGAACCAAAGCCGTGATGGATAAAGTAGTGGAAGTTACCAGCAAAGGCTGTATCACCATTATCGGTACAAATCTTTCTATTGTTCTTCTGAGTGCCAATTTTTGATTCTTACCTTTTTGATCAATTTGAATAGTGTCTTTCACGGAAGGAACAGAAGGCCTTGCCTTACATTGGCAAATTCAGTGATATCTATACTACCTTTCTCTGTTGCCCTTTTAAGTATTTTGGATTGTACAATATATCCAACTGGCAAAGAATGATTGGAGTGGTACATGGAGAGAACCCCTGACTGGAAATGGGTCACTTTGACCCTTATTTTAAATGGCTTTAACAACAAACAGCACATTTTGATACTAGCCCAGTTGTGTGTCCCCAAACAGTCCAAACTATTTTACAGGTGGAGGAGACACTGCTACCTGCTGTGCTAAATGGAATACTGAAGATAAAGTTAGCCACGTTAGTACTGGAGGTGGAGCCAGTCTGGAACTTCTAGAAGGTAATGGTTTTTTTTTTTCCAAAACAAAATTATACCCCTGATAAGTTAATAGCAAGTTTTTTGTAGCTTGTCTTAAGCCTGTGCTGCCATCCGGGAGTTCTCTAGGTGGCCTGAGAGGGACAGTGAGGCTCCTCTGGTGGACAAGAGTTTGGCATTCGCCCTGGTCTCGCCTTCCTTCACTGGAGACAGTGGATCCCCCCAGCCCTACCCGGACCACACAGGTGCCTCCTGACATGAGGGACATTGAGTTGGCGACACCCACCCTGGCCAAACCTACTGGGCCCCCCAAGGTCAACCACAACCCTGATGTGGCCCTCAGTGAAATTGAGTCTGACACCCCTGTGTCCTGTCCCAGCCTACTTACGTTCTTGTTACTTCACAAGGCAACCCTTAATTTAGCAGTAGACTGGATAAATAAACTCTTTTTATTGAAGTTACAGACCTTGTCCACAAACAAAACAAAGCATAAGCCAACAGGAAATAAATCACTGGTAAAATAAACAGACCATCATCTCTTGACACAGAGGTTCTTTGCAAACGGTTGCCTCCAGCAACCAGCCCTGCCCACACATTCCCTTTTTCTTACACAGCCCCCAAGGCGTGGCTTCTCACTGCTTTCTCCTTCTCTCCTGGAGTCGCCCCATTGCCTCCCTCTGATTTACTCTTGTGACCTGTCTGTTTCCAAGTGTCTCTGAGGTCTTCCAGCTGTGCTTCCTCCGAGTCTGACTCCGCCTCCCAGCCCATCTGGCTTTCAGCTTGACCACGAGTGGAGGAGCCAAGTTCTTCCTCACTTTGTAAGTCCTGTAACTCATCAGAGCCTTCCTCCGACTCTGATGGCTCCCCAGGCCCCTCCTCGTCCTCTGGTTCCCTGGACTCAGCTGTCGGGATCACAGGCTGGCACGGAATCACAGCACCCTGTTCTAAGGAGTTTTTGCCCACAGTGGTAGATACAATGGCCATCTGAATTTAGTTCACCGATGCCCAAGATGTCAATGTTCAGCCTTGCACCTTGATTCCTAGATCTTACATTCCAGGTTCCTATGCAATATTGTTCTTTACAGCATCAAACTTTCCTTTTGCCACCAGACACATCCACAGCTCTGGCTTTGGCCCAGCCGCTCCCCTCTTTCTGGATCTACTTGTAGTCGCCCTCTGCTCTTCCCCAGTAGCATATTGGGCACCTGAGCGGCTCATCTTTTGGCATCGCGTCTTTTAGCCTTTTCATACTGTCCGTGGGGTTTTCTTGGCAAGGATGCCATTTCCTTCTCCAGTGGTCCACATTTTGAATTAGAATTAAAATAATAGAGTTGGAAGGGAACTTGTAGGTCATCTAGTCCAAACCCCCCCCCCCCCAAGTAGGATACCCTACACCATTTCTGACAGATGGCAGTCCAGTCTTCTTAAAAGCATCCAGTGATGAAACTCCCACAACATCTGGAGACAAACTTGTTCCATTGGTTGATTGTTCTCATTGTCAGAAAATTTCTCATTTCCTCTGATTGGATCAGTTTCGATCCGTTATTCCTTGTCTGGCCTTCAGGTTCTTTGGAAAATAGATTGACCCCCTCCTCTCTGTGACAGCACCTCAAATACTGGAAGACTGCTACCATGTAGCAGACTAGACATGCCCAGTTTCTTTCGTCCTTCATATGTTTTAGCCTCCAGTTCCCTGATCATCTTTGTTGCTCTTCTCTACACTCTTTCTAGAGTCTCAACATCTTTTATATAGTGTGGACACCAAAATTGGTTGTAGTATTCTAGGTGTAGTCTTACTAAGGCTTTATAGAATGGTATTAGTACCTCGTGATCTTGATTCAGTCCCTCTCTTAGTGCAATTTAGGATTGCATTGGCTTTTTTGGCTGCCGCAGCACACTATTGACTCATGTTTAATTGATTGTCCACTAAGACTCCAAGATACCTCTCACAATTACTGCTATTAAGCTAGGTTTCACCTAATCTGTACATTTAATTTTGTTTTTTCTTGTTAAAGTGTAAGACTTTACTTTTCTCGACATTGAATTTTTTTTTGTTAGATAGGGCCCAGTGTTCACATTTGTCAAGATCCATCTGGATATTGAGCCTGTCTAGGGTGTTGGCTATTCCTGCTAGCTTAGTATCATCTGCAAATTTGATAAGTTCCTCTTCTATTCCCTCATCTAAATCATTTATGAAGAAGTTGAAGAGTACTGGGCTTAGGACAGAACCTTGTGGTATCCCACTGCTTACTTCCCTCCATGTAGACGTAGTATCATTAAGGACTATTCGCTGAGTACGGTTTGTCAGCCAATTAAAAATCCATCTGATGGTGATGCTTTCTTCCCCACTTTTTTTTAAGCTTCCCAAGAAGTAGGTTGTGGTCTGCTTTGTCGAACGCATTGCTGAAGTCTTAAGTATAGTATGTCCACACCATTTTACTAGTCTGCTAATTTAGTTACTTGGTCAAAGAATGAAATAAGATTGTTTTGGCATGATCTGTTTTTAACAAACCCCATGGTTGCTTCTAGTTGTAACTTTCTTTGTTTCTAGATGTTTGCAGATCTGGTTTTTTTATTATCTTTTCCAGTATCTTCCCAGGTATTGATGTTAGGTTGCTTGGTCTGTAGTTTCCTGGATCTGTTTTTTTCCACTTTTTTGAAGATGGGAACCATGTCACCTTTTTGTCAGAACTCTACTATCATCTGACAGTCTTGGGTGGCCCTGCGTGGCTTAGCTTATAGCTTCTTTGAGCTGCGCAAGCCCCTTCGCCATGACAAGGCTTTGATCCATGAGGCTACTAGTGCTCTTGTGGTCTAGATAGTTGATAGGAAGAACATATAGCCACAGCGTTGTGCAGAAAATATTAAGCTATTGATTTTCTTATAAGTACTTAATTTAGGCATATGTGCTTTGCCTAAAAAAAATGATAAAACTGGTTTCTTAAAAGTATTCAAAACTTCTTTGTACAGTCACTGAGCCCATTAATACAGCCCAGTCTAAAACATGAGGCTGGATTACCATTCACTATCACAACCGTGAAACTACCAGTTAGTTGTGTATCATCCAAAACTTATATTTTAAAGTGAAAAGTATTTGTAAGAAAAAGTATCCTTGTAGAATCTTACGCATGAACAGATTTATTGTGGAGTGGGTTTTTATTGGTGTACTGCATTTGCATCTGATGAATTGTATCCATGAAAATTTATCACAGAGTTAAATACATGACTTTCAAGGTGCTACAGGATTCCTAGTTTGTTGGCTGTCATCTTGGGGGGAAAATTATAGTTGTGTATTTATGGGCTGGATTGTTCTGCAAATGATTTTATTTCCTCTAGTAATTAAGCTGTTTCCCAATAGATACAGATTTTGTCTTTCTGTTGCCTTTACTTACTGTCTGAAAAATAAGCCAAACTAAAGTCTTCTGCCACTATTATTACCAGAAATGCCGTGGTGGACAGGCTCTTTGTCTCTGTTGCCTAGGAATCCACACCGAAGAGGAAAGAATGTGCACTTGCAGAGAAAGCCCATGAAAGTGAAATGTTCTCTTTAGTTTAGACTTAGCATTCAAAAAGTGGGCTTTTCTAAGTGGTTCTAAACTTCGATGGTGAAATTTCCTCGGGATATAAAGCATGCTTGGTAAAGGTATACATTAGCTAAACTCCCTAAAATACATTGTTAAAGAATATGAGAATTAGGTATGACTTTTTAGAACAGATAATAAATAGCTTTCTCTTCATTTTTGTCATTTTAAAGTACGTTTGGTGCAGCATCTAATTGGCTCAATTTGGGTTAATTTTTTTATTAATATCTCCCCTGGTGCCCTTGATGCTTCAGCGATATGCTGTCTTTTCCCTCTTGAAAGCCACCTTCTCTGTTCATTGCTACACAGTGGGCAGAATCAAAACCAGAAATAGATGACTATTGAAATGAATATATGGGCTGCCTCTTCGTTGCTTCTTCTGCTCCACATGCACAAAAAGAACATATTTACTTCTCCATGGGAAATAAAAATAGAAAGTCTTATTGTCCTGCTTTAAAGAGCATAACATTGGTCTGTGGCAGGTGTTATCAGTTGGGATGGCTAATTCAAATTCTTGAGTTAATGTGTCTTCTAATCCTGGGTAATATAAAACATGTGAATGAAAATTTATCATTGAAATTCACTACCGATTGTCTTAGTTGTGCAAACATCCTTGAAATTTTCTGTAATGCCCCCCCCCCCCCTCAGAGTTCTAAACACTTCAGCAAGAGAAAGCAAAGACCTTTGGGAGGTGAGGGGTTGAGGGAGGACCTTTGATTCTAATCTGAGGTTATGCATTGAACTTTGCTGAAGCTAGCTACTCATGTTTGTGTCTTTTCAACTATGTGCAGGTAAAGTTCTTCCAGGTGTTGATGCTCTGAGCAGTGTGTAATGCATAGAACATGGATAAACAAACACCACTTCCTGTATCCCAGCATTTAAAGTAGATATTGCACCATCTTCATATTTGTTCAAGCAGGAGGACACAGGGTGTAAACTGGAAGCAAGTGGAATCAAAGTATGACATCAGTTCTCTGTTCTGTAAAGATGACGGTTTACGTAACACCGTTTTTGTCTGTTGCTATCATGAAATACTGTATTGCTAAAACAGTTCCCATTATTTCTACAGTGTACATATTTATATTTTAGCCTTTTAAAAGAGGCAGAATTCCCTAATGTCAGATTTTCAAAATCACCCAGTGGTGCATTAGCTGCTTCACACAATCCACAAGCAAGCAAAGAATATATATTTCAGGATATTAATGTAAGCTTTCAAATAAATGTTTAAGTGTGAGTAGAAATATTTCCTTTTGAGTGTATTTTTTCTAATTTTCGCCATATAGCACAAAGTTTATACAATTAGAACATCTCCCAGGAATTGTTTTAAGGACTAACCAAGGTGGTTTACCTTTAGCATGTCTAGGAAAAACTTAGTTTGAATCATGGCCAGTTACTGAGGAACTGTAGCAATATTTGGATTATTCTCTTTGCTTTTCTTTGATGATTGCAGTTTAATACATTGACACTATAGTATCAGATGTTGAGAAAGTTCATATGTGTATACAGAATTTTTAACTTCTCTTTTCTGGATGATAGGACAATCTTCATGGAAAGTATGTGCAGCCTTTAGAAATTGTCTCCCAAGGCTGCTGATGACTGTCACTGTTATTTTAAATATAGATGAAGTACAGTTGGTTTATTTTCTGTACAGCAGATAAATTATTGTGAAATCTAAAGTGTCCAGTCAGAAGCTTTTAGCAATATCTGATTTTATTTACATAATGGGTAAAATTGCTTCGGTAGTTCAGCCTTCCCACAAAAGTAACTTCTGTAAATTGGAGTGTTACAACAACCTTTGTTCAATGTGATGCCTTATTTGGAGGGTGAATAAAACTTCAACTATCACTTTCAAAAATATGGGAAGTAGAATTGCCCTTTTACACTTGTTTAAATTAAATAAAGGGACGTGGTGGCTCAGTGGGTTAGGACGCTGAGCTTGTCGATCAGAAGGTCGGCAGTTTGGCGGGTCGAATCCCGAGTGCCGCGTAGCAGAGTGAGCGCCTGTTACTCGTCCCAGCTTCTGCCCACTTAGCAGTTCGAAAACACGTAAAAATGCAAGTAGAAAAATAGGGACCGCTACGGTGGGAAGGTAACAGCGTTCCGTGCGCCTTTGGCGTCTAGTCATGCCGGCCACATGACCATGGAGACGTCCTCGGACAAGCGGTGGCTCTTTGGCTTTGAAACGGAGATGAGCACCGGCCCCTAGAGTCGGAAACGACTAGCACGCATGTGCAGAGGAACCTTTACCTCAATTAAATAATAGTATAGAGCTTCAGTGACTGAAAATAGATTTACCGTTAAGTATACATTGCTCAAAAGAAAATGATTATCTTTGGAGGAAATAGTTGGGCTGCTGAGATAGTTTAGGATATTGGCATATGAAAGGTTTGTGGGAGTATGAAAGGACTTGTATAACTGAAACTTGTTAGTCAAAAGTGGCAAAATACACATTGGCAGCCTCTCCCTTCTACCAGGCCTTTCCATCTGTTTTCATGGGCTGCCAAGTCTTCTTGCAGGGATTGGGATGTGCTTGCAATAAAAGCAAAACACCCAGAATTTTCAGTAGAGAGAAAGATCTTGATTGCTGGAAAGAGTGGCTTCACTTACATTAAGCATTTTTACTACAATATTTTACAGCTGGCAAAAACTGTTCCTGTCTGCTTTTATTTGACACTGTCTTTGTGAAAGAATGGTATTAAAGCTGTCTCTGTAAACCTGTTTGCACGTTGGTTCGAACAAGTCGTCAAGTTAATGAAAAATAACTGAGAATACAGCCAGATCTTTAAAAACCTAGGCTAGCTCTGCTAGAATACTATTTACAAAAACACAGGCGAGATTTCGCCCTAAAAAAGCCCACGGAAGGAAAGCGCCTTTGACGCCACCTCAGAACGAGCGGCGGGAGGCAGGAAGGCCCGCAGAGCCTCCGGGGCTCAAGTTCGCCGAAGCGCCCGGCTGGGTCCGGGGCATCTAGCGCGGCCCTCAGCCTCTCCGGCTTCCCGCCTGGAATTGTAGCGTGAAGAGCGGGCAAAAGAAGAGCGTCGGGGACCGAGACCCAACGCTAACCTTGCAAGGTTGACTGGCTGGAGAGGCCGGCGCGGGACAGCAGGAAACTTCATTTCCCGAAGGCCTTTGCGGCACATCTGGCCTTGCAAGGCATGCTTGGAATCCTCATTGAAAGTTGGGGCTTTCCGTGGCGGGCGCCTCTCCGCGCCTCTTCCGGGGAAGCGGCGCTGGAGCCCGGGAGGCGAGCGGTAAGAAGGCCCGGGCGGGGGGCTGGATACGTGGCTTGCCTCTGCGGAAGGCCGCGGAGTTGCGGCTCCAGCGCGCTGCTTTGCCTCGGGGGAGATGCCGGGGTCGCGGGTCGGCGCGCGTCTCTGGGGCGCCCTCCCGGGCCCGCGCTGCCCTCGAGCGGGGGGGCGCCTGGGGGTCTTCGGCGCGGAAAAGAGAAGACGGAAAGCTGCAACGGGAGGCTGGAAAGACCCGCCTCCCCGCGCGCGCGCGCGAGCGAGCGAAAGTCCCGGACTTTCTGCACCTGCCAGGTGAGGCGGGAAGGTGGAGCGGCGCAGCCTCTCCTGGCCCGCCCCTCCGGGACGCCCCTTCCTTCTGGGCGAAGGCTGGGCGCTGGAGGCTTGAAGCTCGCCCGCGGCATCTGGAGAGGGTCATCCCCTGCCAGGGGGGCCGCGGAGCCCTCCCTCCCCGCTCCGACCCTCCGCCCGCCAGGCCTGGGGGTGACCGTCTCCGTTCTCCCTTTCCTGGGATGGTGAAGCCACCCCTCGGGCACTAAACAGGGGGAGCGCTCCGTAATACAGCTCTCCCTGCCAGCAGTTGGGGTTCTTTTGCGGATTGTTTACCTTTTCCTTATTCAACACTCGGGGCGACTTATGGCCAGAAGAAATAGAAATTATAAAACGTAAGGGTACAAACAATTCAATCCCTACCAGGGCAAAATTAAAATCAGCAATAGCAGTGAACAACTTGGTGAATGAGAAGAGATTTAGCAAAATATTGGGAGAGTGCATGGAAAAATGCTGAAGTGATTCTTATACACAGGAAAGGGGCCCAAGATGATTTAAAGAGCTATTGCCCAATGGGCCTTCTTTCAGCCATCTACAAGGTTTTTACTAAGATAATAGCAAAAAGAATATTGAGAACATTAAATGATGCACAGCCAAAGAAGCAAGGAGGGTTCAGAAATGGCTAAAGCAGAATGGATCACATGCAGTTTGTTCAGCAAATCATTGAAAGGCAACGAGAACACCATGCCCCTATGACTGTGAAAAGGCATTTGACTCAGTATTCCAGCAAGCAATAATTAATGCATTCCTCAACCAAGGCATAGACACTGCTTCTAGAAACTCCAAGGAATCTCTTCCGATGTTTGTGAACCTAAGTAATTGGACTGGTTTATAGTTCATAGGAGAGCTGGTCCCTCAGGTGTTTTTTCTAAACTCTCTTCTCTCTCTCCACCCCCACCCCAATAGCTAAAATACCCAAAAGGTAATCCCTTCTGTCTGGATATATAGATTGAGATCCATAAAAGATATCACATCTAGCTACTACTAAAATTCTCTTTTCTGTAACTTTTAACCGAGTGAAACAGTGCATCATAGAGCAAAATCTTTTAAATCAAAGTACCTGAAATGAGCTCATTTACAGAATTAGTCCAAAATCCGAGACCCCATGACTTGTGGATTTGAAATTACCAAATTTTATAAAACAAAAATTACCATAAAACAGTTCATGACATAATACAACATGTCACAAAACATTTCCTGTGCTGATATTAGCGTGGGCTGCTTTCAAGGCAGACACATCTCTCTGATTCTCCCTGAGTTTTAAAGAACCTTTCTAGTGAAGGCAGCACCTTAAAGCTTTTCCATTGCTTTTGAGGAAGGAAATATCTCTGAACTGATGACTCAGCAGGTCACAGATTGTCTAGTTTAAAACAAAATCTTTGAACAATGATGTGCCATCTAGGTATTTTGGGAGCCAATGTTTGGTGCAATTCGCATGCCATTACTAAGCTTCATGGCCTCGAAGACTGGAACCGACTGGTTTCTCATACCTCTGGCTTCCCTCAAACCTGTCATCCCCGTCTCTGTTTCTCCTCTCTACCCCAATACATGTTTAGTGCCCATTTCCTCTCCTACCATCCCCCATACTTGATGGCAGGATGCCAGCAAGGCACCAAGCCGAAGATGGCAGATCTGACAGGATCAAAGCAAATTGGCACCAGAGAAGAGTTAACGGACTTCAAGGGGGGTTGGTCTTAGTCTCTTCCAGGGATTAGGCAGTCCAGACCGATGATATGTTTGACCCAACTTGATGGTAGGTCCTGGCTATCTCCTCTCATTTTTCAAGAGGTTTATGAAGCAGGTTCTCATCTTCTCACCATCAGGATCTTCTTTGCTTTAGGCTAAAAAAACCCAGTGCTTTCCTTCTCTTCAGAGCTCGGTTCCCGTTTCCGCCTTACTGCTCTTCTCTTCTGTGGATAAGCTTGTCTGAATCGTTTAGTAGGGTTCATGTGGTCTTAGAAGTGGTCGGCCAACTGTCCAGCCTAGACTGTAGGAAAGGAAAACTCAGGTCAAACCTAACCAATTCATTAGGTTGTTTTACAGAGGTAGAATGTTAAAACTGTGGAGTAGGATGGACTTGATGATCTCTTAGATCTCTTCCAATGCTGTGATTTTATGAAAATGTCCTGGTTGGATTCAGTTAAAGACTCTTCAGCTCAATCATCTGGTCTCCAGCAGTGGCTAATTAGATGTTTCTAGGAAGTTCCTGAGCTTGGAATAGCGCAAGATTGGAAAATGTGGAGAGACCAGGCCCATAAATCACCACGAATCAGACTCGACTGAACAGATATCATCATCATCATCATCTTGAGCTTGGCACACAAAAACAATTCTCACCTGTGGGTTGCTCACTGTTTCCTATCCTATCCTAAATGGATTCCATTTAGCCTTTGTGGCTAAAAGCTGTTCTTTGATCTGGTCTTCTGTGCATTTGTCTAACAGCCACTTGAGCAATTCAGGTGCACTAATGTTTCTGGTATACCTGATTTTATAAGGTTTTTTGCCATGGAGGTTACGTGAATCACTGCAGTTACACGAATCATACAGCTGTTTGGCAAATTCAGCTTCCCCCATTGACTTTACTTGTTGGAAGCCAATTGGGAAAGTCATAAATCGTGATCATACAATTCTAGGATTTGCATCTGTTGTAAATACATGCTTGATTGCCAGCACCATTTTGCCTGATTGCACCCAAATTTGTTAAGAGATTTTGCAGCTCTGTATTTAAATGCTGCGTGTTTTGTAACTGAGACATTAAATATATATTACATATAAACTACGGATCATTAGGAACAAAGGAAGATAATTTAATTTGATATGCCAGAAAACTAAGAAGCAGAAATTCTGGCTTCTGACTGCAGTTTATAATTTGCTCAAAAGGTTTATCTTCCTTAATGTGGCATTGTTGAATTACTGGGGAAGTACTGGGGAATTTGGGGGGATTAAATGGACAGTTGCAAATTCAGCTATTGATTTATTTAGCTGTACAGTTTAAAGGCTTCCCGACTGCTGGCAACTCTGGGTAATCGGGAGCAGCCCAAGGCAACCATAAACAAAAGACACATCTAATTGGGGTTCAGCTACCACCTCAACCCAAACAAAATAGCCAGGCACTGGGGAAACAGCCAGAACTCCCCTCGCAAGGTGGCTTCACTTTATGGAATGATCCTGTGGGCATAGTGTTGGAGACAGCAGGTGCCTTGGAAGTGCCAAAGCACATGACAAATAAGATCTGGCAGTTGTTTTGCCGTAATATATGTGGATACCAGGGGTCGTCTGGTCTGCCTGGGGGCACTTTTGAACCTAATCTGGTGGAGGCATCTGAACCTCTGAGAGAACATTGTTTCAGAGGACAGGCATTGCAAGAGAAGAGACAGCACGGCCTCTCGAGTCCTGCAAGGCGGCACTGCTCAGAGGAGCCCATGATATACACATTCCACCAGAGCTCACCAAATAGGCTGAAAAAATTGGAGCCAGGGTATCCCCCAAGTAACGAGGCCCTATGCCAGGGGTAGGCAGCCTTGGCAGGTTGCCTACTCCTGCCCTATGCCATAAGGGGGCATATAGAAAGCTTTGAAGCAAGAATTCATTAGAGCAGCATTTCTCCACTATGATAATGTTAAGACAACTGCAGCTCCCAGAATTCTCCAGCCAACATGCTTGAAGTCCGCACATCTTAAAGTTGCCAAAGTTGAGAAACACTGTACAGGTCCTGTAGTTCTCAATTGAGCTCATTGTTATGGTCATGTCATGCTGGTTGATGACAGATCACACTGTGACCGCCCCTGATTTTATGACTTTTATTGCTCATTACATGAATATCACAGTCATAAACCGAAAACCGCAGTTGTTTAATGAATCCATTGTCTGCAAAAGGCATACTTGTTGGAAGTAAAAACCGATTTCTGGCAAAAAAAAAAGTCATAAATGGTGGTTGCATGACCATGGAATGCTGCACACGGCTGTCAGCGCTGTCTGGTTTCTGGGTGGCCATTTGAACGTTGAATCCAGGTCATAAGTAGCCCTGGAGAGGTCTGTGGTAACTTTTAATGGTTGCTAAGTGAATGGTCAGAAATTGTGGACTGCCTATATTGGAGGATTTCATAGATTCTCTTGGATGAAACGGGGCGAGGTTTCTTAGCACTAAAATCCCTGCCCCGTTGCTTTATGCCTGACCTCATGCAGCAGTTTGCTTGCTGCCCATCTTTTCCATTCTCCCCACTGTTCAGTTGGACTTTACTTGTCAGACGCAGAACCCACAGACGTTTATGCTACATTGCATATGTTCATCTTTAAGGTGCTGCAAGAGTCGGTTGATTTGGCTGCAAAAAACAATAACATTTCCCCCTCTGGAAAATGCTGGAGAAGGTAAATCTGTGGGGCAGTGCGCTGCTTTCCTTTGGGGTTCCTTTGTTCAGTTCCACCCCTCTTGGCCAGCCTCAGGTGTTTCTCCTGCAGCTGCATTCCTCTGGACAGTGGCACCAGAAGCAAAAAGCCTTTGGGGGCTTCTTGATTGATGGTTTTCAGAGTCATCCTTCTGCTCTGTGTTCTTTTCCCTGGATTCGAAGTAATCTTTTGCTTCATTGTGTAACTTGAAAAGCTGGCTGAAATGGAGTGATTTTCCAGAGCTCTTCCTGTGGCGTTTCCTGCATTCTGACATTGTAGCACGATCTATTCATGGAAAACTTGCAAACTTCCTTTATCTAGCTGGCCCTTGGAGTGTGCCATGGCTTGGGAAGGCTGGGGCGGGGCGGGGAGGGGGGGATACTTGGCAAAAGAGGCCTGGGATGTCCTGCTTTCTTTCTTTGCTCTTTTCCTGCTTGGCTCAAGTCCTCAGACCAAGCTTTCTTGAACGAAACCCTCAGCACGCTCTTATTTCCTTCCATTGAAAGGAAGAAAGTTTGTTGCCAAAGCTGCTTTTCCCCCCTTAACAGTAGCTGAAACTGGCACTTTTTTGTGCTTTATGAAACAGCCTGGGTGAAACAGTTCTGATTCCCTCCTTAGCATCAGCCAGTGACATAAGAAAGCAAAAAAAGAAATAGTAGCCATTTTGTGCAGAGTGAAAACAAACATAGAACCAAGATTCATGGAAATAAATACAATGAGAACTACTGCTTTACAAAATAGTTGCAAGGTTTTTGATTTTACACTGGCCAAGGGAACTCTGAATTTTGATAGTGTCAGACCTGCCCAAGGCAATCATTTCAGGAAAGCAGACTCCGGTTGATTGAAGTGAAAAGAACTTTTACTGAAGATGTTGGTTGTAGGAAGGTGAGGCAGAAACTGAATTTCTCGTTCGCCAGTACAAAGAGCCAAACCCAACGTTCCCCATCCCACCCCGCAATGTCCGGTCCGTTGCCACTCAATCCGGGATCACCGAGATGTTATGGGAAACCCTGGATTCTTTAGGTTGCTGGAATTTCACACCCAGGGCAAGCGGCCTTGAAGATGCCCCACGTGACCAGTACAAACATCTGTGGTGTTCTTCATATGTCAGCTTCCCCTCTCCATTTCCTACCCTTAAATACACAGGTGTGGATTGCCCCACATGCTTCCCCCATCTCTTCCCCTTTAATGGCAGGATGCCAGCAAGGTGCCAGGCAGACAATGGAGATCCTGACATGCTGCCCCCCCCTTGACAGGGACATTAATCCTACAAAAGAAGAGGGAGAACAAGGAAAAACAGGGTTAGATCATTTTGGTTTGTCAGGGTATTGACTGTGGAAACACTTAAGTAGTTTGGTGGCTTTGACATGTTTGAGGTCCACTCACTCTGTTTCGGAAGGGGGAAAGTCTTTCTATGGTACCTGGTACTGGACCCTCCTGTGGATTTTGCAGGAATGTCTGACTTCAAAGTGCCACTCCTCTTCTTTCCTGAGGGGCTCAGGTGGAGGTGGTGGCATTGAGCGCAGGGGGGAGGGTGCCTCAAGTTTCAGCAGACTGCAGTGGAAGAGCGGGTGGAGGCACCTGAGTGATTTGGGGGAGTTTGAGTTCTACGGGGACTGGGCTTAATGGGAAAAGGTCTACATACTCAGGCTCCAGTTTTTTCGAGGGTTGCCTGGATTGCAAGTACTTAGATTTTTGCTTTTTTTGCCTGTGTGCTTTACCATGGGTAATTCAGGTATTGAGGCAAAGCCTGTACTGCTGTGGATGGAATTATTGTACGCTACTTCGGCAAACAGAAGGAGTTCCATCCAGTTGCCTGGCTGGTAGTTTACATAACGTCTGAGGTACTGCCCTAGAACCCCATTGGTCAATTCACACCCTCCATTAGTTTGGGGGTGATGAGCTTAGTCCCTGGGAGATCACCCAAAGTCCCCGAAATTCCTGCCAAAATGTATGAATTGCACTCCGTGATCAGAGATTGTTTGTTGCAGAGCCCCATGCAGCCTATAGATATGCTGAACGAAATGTTTAGCCATGGTGAATGGGATCTTTTGGCAGGGCATGAAATGTACTTGTTTGGAGAATAGATCCGTTACGTCCTAGATCGCCCTATTTCCTGAGCTCTCAGGGAATTCCACAATAAAGTCCATGGAGATTTCTTTCCATGGAGCTCTAGGCTCTGCTACTATTTGAAGATGCTCTGGTGTTTTCCCTTGCTGTTGTTTGGCTGAGGCACACACTGGGCAGCTTGCCACATATCCTTCAATGTCCTTTTTCTGTGATGGCCACCAAAACTGTCATTTGACTAAATGGAGTGTTTTTACCAACCCAAAATGTCCTGCAGTTTAGAGTCATAGCTTTTTTCTAGAATTAACACTCTCTGGCTTTTCGGGATGTATACTTTAGCTCCCGTCCACGCCAAACCTTCTTTCATGGTGCACTCATCCTTGTGTTTCTGGAACCCTTCATCTCCCTCCAGGGTTCCTTTTAAGGTGGCTTCAATGCCTTGTGTTTTTGAGGCTTTCAATTTCATTTGTGCCCTGATGGGTACTGGTGCTGGTGTTGGTGGGAAGGAATGACTGGCCTCATTATTTCTGGTTTAGACCTATTTTACTGAGCCATTCTAGATAGCATGTCAGCTAGGAAGTTTTTCCTTCTTGGGAGATATTTCAGAGTGAAATTGAAGCAAGTATTGTGCCCATCAGACTTGTTTGGGCAACAGCTTTCAGGGGTTTCTTAGGGCCTCTAGATTTTTGTGGTCCGTCCAAACCTCAAAAAGAGTTTTAGCCCACTCCAGGAAGTGTCTCCATGTAGGCAATGCCCATTGCATTGCATATGTCTCTTTTTCCCAAACAGCCCACCAGCGCTTGGTATTGGTGAGTTTTTTGGATGTGTAGGCACATGGTTATGGGCCTCCCTCCTGGTTTCTTTGTAGGAGGACTGCCCCCATGGACATATCACTGGCATCAGTGTGGATGACAAAAAGTGCATTTGGGTCTGGATGCTTTAGGACAGGCTCGCTCACAAACAGGCATTTTAGTTTCTCAAATACCACTTGACATTCCATTCTCCATTGGAGCGACTGGCTGGGCTTGGGCACCCCGCCTTTTGTTTTTAACAAGTTTGTGATGGGGGGGGGTGTGATTTGTGTGAATGAGAGGATATATTGCCAATAGAAATTTGTGAATCCCCAAAAGCTCTGCAGTTGTTTCTAGTACGAGGTGTAGCCCAGTCCAGTACCATACACTCTTTCTGGGTCCATTTCTCTTCCTTCGTAGGATATGCAGTAACCTGAGTAGTCAATTTTGTTTTGATGGAACTCTCATTTAGAAAGTTTAGCGTATAGCTGGGCAGCACTGAGTTACTTTAGTATCATCCTGACATGTTCCACCATAATCCCAATATAGATTAAAATGGCATCTAAATATATCAGTACCCTTTTGTATAAATGTTTGTGCAGCGCCTCATCTATCAGCTGCATAAAGACCATGGGGGCTTCTTGCAGTCCAAATGGGAGGATTCTGAACTGAAAACACCCTAAGATGCAGTTGAATGCGGACTTCCACTTATCTCCCTTTTTGATTTTAACTCGGTAATATCCTTCTCGCAGGTCTAGCTTTGTGAAGATTTTGCCCTTTGCCAGATGGGCCAGCATGTTTTTCATTAGGGGCAGGAGGTAAACATTTTCCATGAAGACAGCATTTAACCCTCTATAGTCCACACACAGACGAAGGTCCCATCTTTCTTTTTTCAGAACAGACCCGGGGCAGCTACTCGGGCAGGTTGGATGAATCCTCTTTCTAGATTTTTTTCAATGAAGGTCTGTAGCTTGACCAGTTCCCTAGGCATCACTGAGTATAGCTTGGGTTTGGGTAATTTGGCCCCCAACAGGATTTCTATGGAACAGTCAGTGGGCCGGTGGAGTGGGAGTGCATCCAACTCCTTTTCACTAAATACATCCTGCAGGTCTTGGTAGTCTTTGGGGATTCGAGGGCTTGCCTTCTTTTGTTCCTGAGACATAGCTGCCATCTCCTGTCTGGGATCCTGGGCCCCCTGGACCCTCCTCTGACTTTTCACATCTCACCTTGGCTCGTTCACTGGGTATTTCCAGGCCATACTCCACCATGTAGGTCCAGACCTGGGCCAGGAAGAATTCCAGTGGCTGGGGGGGTCTCTGTTAAACTTCACACTCAGGGGGTGTCTTGTGGCTCTCCTTCCCCATGGGGCAAGTGCTTTCTGCCAGGCAGCCACACCTGGAACTAGGGTGGTGGTAGCCACCGCTGTTGGGCTTGCTGAGGTGCTGGCCATCACAGCGGAATGGATGTTCTGTTGCCAGCTGTGGTGGGGGGTGGATGGACATTAGATTGCCCTATTCGAGCATTAAGGTTCTTGAAGATCCCCCACATGAACTTTATGGCCTGTTCCATCATCCAGTCTGCCCAGTCGCTTTCTCCACACTCATCGCTTTCTTCCTCCAGCCCTTCCTGCTCGCTTTCTGTGTCAGCGGCTGCCCTGCCCCCATGGGTTAATGTCACCCCCCTGGAGTTTCTCTTCCCACTCTTTTCTTCTGACCCCTAGGGACCATCTGGGTTTCAGCAGGTCATCTTCCCCCAGCCAATCGGAAAGTTGCAGTCCTCCCAGAGGGGGTCTCATAGATGCCTCTCTCCAGACTTCAATTTCTTCTTGATCGTTCTCGAGTTGACATTGTATGCAGTCCCCACACTAGAGGTAATATCCTGTCCGCGTTGACCAAAATTGTAGTTTCCGCCTAATGTCAGACCTACCCCAAGACAATCATTCAGGAAAGCAGACTCCAGTTGATTGAAGTGAACAGAACTTTTACTAAAGATGTTGGTTGCAGGAAGGTGAGGCGGGAACTGAAGTTCCCACTCACCAGTACAAAGAGCCAAACCCAATGTTCCCAATCCCACCCCGCAATGTCCGGTCCGTTGCCACCCAATCCGGGATCGCCGAGATGTTGTGGGAAAATCTGGGTTGTTTAGGCTGCTGGAATTTCACACCAGAGCAAGCAGCCTTGAAGATGCCCAGCATAACCGGTAGGAACAGCTGTGGTCTTCTTCATATGTCAGCTCCCCCTCCCAATTTCTCACCATTAGATACAACAGTGTGGATTGCCCCAAATGCCTCCCCCCTGCCTTCCCCTTTGATGGAAGAGTGCCGGCAAGGCCCCAGGCCAGTGATGGAGATCTTGACAGATAGGATAGGAAATGTTTTTGATTTTGGAAGCTGGAATGTCATAAAATCAGAAATCATAGGGCTGAAAGGAACATTAAAGGTCAAATAGTCCAACACCTCCCAGTGAAGAATCCCTGAATCATTCCAGACCAATCTCTTTCCAATCTTCTTTGAAACTCTCTGGTGATGGAGCCCCCAGCACTCCAGGAGGTAGGCTGTACCATGCCTTAATGGCTCTTATAACCCGAATATTCTTCCATATGTGGAATATAGATGTCTCTTTGCTGCTACATTTCTACCTATGGACGTGAAATTTAACCCCTGCCCTGTGACAGCCTTTCAAGAAGCCATTTGCACACCTGAAGCCTTCTCGCTGTCTTTCTGTCCAAGAATATAACAGGGTCCTAGGTCAAGGCACTGCTGGAAGATGATGGGTTTTTTCCCCCCTCTCCCTTTTCAGTTTAATGTCCACCCTTATGCAAAGAGGTTGGAAATTTGAAAATATGCAACTATTTTGGAAAATTATTTGATCTAAAATACGGTTAAGAAGATGTATTTGGGGTCCCCTGATTCTGTATTACCATCCTGGTCACTCCAGTTCATCTCCCGTGGTTATTGTGGAATATTTCACAAGATTTAAAAAGTTTTAAAAATCACAGTTCAGCAGAGCTGATGAGCTCCAGCAACAGGCGCGTCCTCAGCCTTTTATGTTGCTTTAAATGTAGGTCTGCATGCATGTTCTTGGATCAAAACGTCCGGAAGGGATGATGTTTTCAAGAAGGAAACGAGTCTCTTTCTGGGGGAAATGTTCTAATTGTGGCGTCTGCTTGTTGGGCTGGGAGGGTTTGGCCTCTGAGGATTCTCTCCACTCTTTCCACCCTTTGCTTTGTTGCAGCGGGGCTGTGAGGAGGGGCTAGAAAGCAGGGCAGAGTTTCAGTCGTTCCCCATCCTGCTTGCCTTGCCAATCCTTCTTTGACTTGGTGCAAAGCAACTGGTCCTCGGGTTGGGAATGTGTCTGCTTTGGCTGTTTGGGGATGAAAAACCCTGAAGGCATCTCGGAGAGTGCAGCCAATCTGCTTCCGAGTGAGGTGAGAGGCTGGGGTCTCCTACAGATATTGGGGACAGATGCGGGGGCTTCTCCCCGGCCGGCCGTCCAGCCCTTCTTTCCAGGGCTCCAACGGAGAGGGCTGCCCCCCCCCCCCCGGCAAGAGTGGGACTTCCAGGGGAGGGGACGGAGGCTAAGCAGCTGCCCGGGGCCTTGACCCGAGGCGCCCTTCCGCGCCACCTTTGGGCGTCTCAGCGGCCTTTTGGCCGAGGAGGCGCCCCGGGCAGGGGGGGAGGGTCGGGCGCAGCAAACCCAACAGGCCCCGGCGACGGTGGGGCAGCGGGCCGACGGAAGGGCGCTTCGGCTTTTGCTCCGGCGCCTGCCCGCCCGCCGAGCGTGCCGGGCGCCGCCGTCCGTTGCCTGCGGGGGGCGCCCGGGGCCCGCACCAGCGCTCTTCCCGTCGGTGACAATGGCCCCTTGTTCGGTGCCCCCCCGTTCTTCACGGGCGGGACTGGCAGGCCGGCCGGCCAACCGCCGTCCGCGACGGGGCGGGCGCGGGCCAGTGAGCGGGAGGCGTGTGGCTCTGGCATCCTTTCCTGCCCGCCCCGCTGGCGTTGCAAGCGGGGGAAGCTTCGCTGCGGGGCGGCGGGCTCGGCCACTTTGTCCCCGCTGCCCAGCCGTGCTGCCCCGGGCGCGCGCTGAAGACCTTGCCCGCCCGCCGCCGCCGCCGCCGCCTGGCCAGGGCACGGGCGGCCGAGCTTCCTGCAGAGGCGGCGATGGACTCTCGGCCGGGCGCGGCGCCGGCGGCTTCGTCGCTGCGCTGCCACTGAACTGGCCGCAGGAGCGCCGACTCCCTCCGCCCGCCGTGCCGGGCGCCCCGGTGAGCCTCGCGCGGGGCGGGTCGGGTGCGCCCTCCGGAGCTTCGGCTCCCCGCCTGGCGGAAACTGGCGGGCGGGGCGACGTTTCGAGGCGGGCTCCCCTCCCAAACGAGCAGTCCGGGGTTTTTGCAAGGGGCTCCGACGCTGCCCGGCGAGGCGAGGGACGGAGCTCGGTGGCGCCCGGCGTCGCGATCGGCCTGAGGGGCTTTTGCCGCTCCCCCCCGCCTGACCTCTGGCTTCCCCCGGGCGGGGAGCGGGCCGCCGGCTTCGCGCCTTCCCGAAGGTTGCCTTCCCGATTCCGCGCCGGGACCCCTCCGCCTCGGGAAGCGGCCGGCGCGGTGAGGCGAGCGGCATCCCTCGGGGGCTCTCCTCCGCCGGCGCTCGGCCGGCCGGGCGCCCCTGAAGCGGCTGCGCTTTGTTCGGGCTTGGCTCAGCGTGGCCGCCAGTGCCACCGTTGCGGCTGGCAAGCTCGGTGCGGGCGATCCCAGGCGCGGGGCTCAGGCGTTGACGTGGGTTTCTGCTCCGCTGCCCGAGAGGAGAAGGGCTGGGGACCCCCTTTGTGCCTTTCCAGGCAGGGGGAAATCTGGCGAGGGGCCCGGAAGACGGTGCTTGGCTCCTGCGACCCCGGCTTCTGGCCTCAGGAGCCATCTTGGGTGCCTGGACCAAAGTGCCCGGAGCAAAGGGAGCTACAGGGCCCCTTCCTCTCGGTGACTGTTCTCAGAAATGAGCTTTCAGCTTGACATAAGCTGAGAAGCTCTTTGATGCACTCTGGAGACTGTCTCAATGGCACCAACGTCCAAGCGGCCATCAGATGCCATAGGTGGACGGTCCTTAGAGGCATCCTATGTACTTCCTCCCTGGTGCGTCTGGAGGCTCCATCTTGGGTTATTCCCAGGCTGGGAGGCAGGGCAGGGAGAAGAAGAACGCTGTGGGGCAGGTGCTCCACCCCCCAAGCGGCTTCTGAATTCCCACAGCAGGGTGTGACACCAGTCTGTCTTTCCAGCAGGGCCCTCCTTGAACTTGACTGGGACAGGCCTGGAAAGGTTGGTCCAGTGGGCAAGGCCCGGTCCCTGCTGTGCTTGGCTTCCAGAGTTGTGGCTCTGATGGGGAATCTAAGCCATTGATCTTTTGCCACAAACCTTTGTTGCAATTGCAGTAGAAAAGCCAATATTTGGAGAAGTTTATTGGCAGAATGCTAGCTTGCAACAATGAATCATGCCAAAGATTTGTTGTTATAAATGATTAAAAATAAGCCATCGAGCAGCAGCTTTTTGGTAAAAATAATTAGTATTTAATAAAAGTACTTAAGAAAAGACTGGTGACTGGTGCCATTTTAGCTGGCTTTCCTTAGGACCGTGGCCTTGACGTTTGTACTGTTGGACTTGAATTCCCATAATCTCTGTTACCTCCTTTTGCAAATCTCCACTCACATCTCATTGATGCTCATTGAGTCATCATAGAAAAAATATGTGCTGTAGAAAGTTTTTACTCAATATACAGTTTTTCGATGTTACGAAGTACACTTCTGATACTAGTCGTCTAACAGGATAACGGGTGTGAAACGTTCCTCCTGGGGATGTTCACAGTTCTGTTTAATTCAGATATTTGAGGGTTCAAGTACATTTGCGCTTTCATAAGTAAAGAAGAGGGTAGTATATAATTCTGCCTAAAAATGGGAAGACATTCCAGTTTTGCAATTAGATAAAAAAAAAGCTTTGCAATCTGCATATCTGTGATCTGTTGCTTGTTCTGTATGATCAGTTAGTTGCATTTTTTGTTCTCAATTAGCAAATGAGGAACTACTCATTCCCAGGATTCAAAGTATTCTGTTTAAGCTACAGAGCAGCTACTCTTATTTTGTCTATCTGGCAAGTGACGCTGCTGTTGACTCCAATCTCATTCTTGAGTGAAGCTGGGTTTTAGTAAGCTTTATTTCCTTTCTACCCTTAAAACAAAGAAGCTGCCCTGAGGCCATTCCAAATCCACACAGATGGTTTAGAGCAGGGGGTCCGAGCCAGGAGTGAGAAATCTTGAGTTTTCAAGATTATAGTGTATATGCATAATTCATTGCTGTTATTTCAAACTTTTGTAAGCTTTGCAAGAATATATCAGAAGCATTCTAGGGGTGTAGGTTGGGAACCCCTGGTTTAGAGAATTGGGAGGCTTTCTCCTATCTTGAAATTCCTTTTCCAGCTCCAGGTGCTTGATGGAGGTCCAGGGTGACACTCGCTGCTGATCAGTGACTGTGCTGATAGGTGTGGGGAATTAGCCTTACCTGAATTCTGTTCAAGGATTGCATCACCTCATTTGGGAGAAATCCAAAGGAGGCTTTTTTTTGGTGCTGTTATTGCTAAAACAGAAAATTACTTGGGTCTAGTACAGTTCTGTGTTTCTTCTGCAGATTCTGGTGTGAGTTAAATGCATGTCATCAATAATGGAAAACCTGGATGTTGCACCTGCTGAATCTTTTCCAGGCCTTTTCACTTCCCCTATAGAAGGCTGGCATCCTGTGGCCACACAAGTGCTGTTTAAATTATTTTCTGCCATTCCTTCCCAGAAATTAGGCCATTGATGTCAGAGAGCATTGGACAAGAAATAGAAATGATCACACGTGTTGTCTCTCCATTTTTCTTCGGTGAAGAACCACTGAAGAGAGGCAGTATATGTTAACCTGATTTAGAATCATCAAAAACTAAAGCAAAAATGATCCCTTTTTAAAAAGTCATTACTATGACATCATTTGTTACTCTCTGCCTGTTAAAAATACTTTTTACTTTAAATGTCAATTTTCATAAAGGTGGTCTTCCTCAGCACTCAGAGGTGCCATTTAGCCAGGGTACAGACAGCTGCTGCCTTTAGAGCCAGGCTAGGCTTTTGAGTACTCTGGCCTGAGCCACCCTCCAAAAAGTAGAGGATAGGTCAGAAAAGAATTGTCGTAATTTCTTTTATATTCATTCTTCATTAAATTAAACTTGGCAAAGTTCTCATCATAGTTTTCCCCCTTGTGTCACATTAATCAAGATGGTTTGATTAAAAGGTGAGGAAGTCACTTTGGAAGGTGGATGCTTTGCTTCCTGTGAGGATCCAGCCTCCTGTTCATGGCCCAGCAGTGGCCCTTCCAGGTTCTGTGAAAGGAGGGCTGTGGAGCACAAGAGGAGAGGGAGGAACCAGCCCTGGGCAGCGAGTGCCTGCATGCCTTAATCTCCGATTATCTCCAGATTACGAAGCAAAGACTTCTTCCCAGGTGAGAAAGAGAGGAATGGCTTATGAGGTTGAACTTGAGGAAGAGGCCATTGAGGAGCCCCAGGGCTGTGGGCTAAACTGAGAAGCCAAAAAATGTCCCAGGAGAAAGGAAGAGCAAACCATTTCAGTTTTCTCACCAAGAAAAATTCCATAGATATGTCTTCATAATCAGCAAAAGCTAAATTCTGATTCCAGGCTGTTTTTGCACTTAATAACTGACTTTTAAAAAGCCAGTTTTCCAAGTTGTCATACTGCAGATTTTCCTTAAGGGAAAATTGAACTCTAATAAAAGCATGCATTAAGAAGTAGCAGAAGAGAAATTTATAGGATGGATGCAGCAGTTGTAGCACTCGCTTCTCTTCCCTGCCTTTTCCCTTCTGTCTTCTAGCCATTGCTGCTGGCAGAGGATGTGTGCCTTTATCCATCCAGATTCTACTTAAGGCAGTTAACAACACAAGTTAACATTCAGAGAAAGTGGTAAGGTTGCTTTAAAACATTAAAATTGGCTAAATGAGTGCTCATAATTTTTTAAAAAATCCATTAAGAAACAAGAACACTTGCCATACTAAATCTAATTCAGAAAAAATTGCCTTCATCAGACAGGACTGAGTGAATCATAGAAGTTAAGTTTTAGACATAACATGGTTTATTGCTTTTAGCTACCGGTAACTTTAGCTGTATGAATCCAACTTTACAGATTGCTGTTATGTTTCAGTCTGAACTTCATGGTCAAGGAAAGCTAAGTTATAGTTTAAAATCATAGCGTAGGCCAGGGGTGTCAAACTCAATTTCATTGAGGGCCGCATCAGCGTTGAGGTTGCCCTCAAGGGGCCGGGTGGGTGTGGCATGAGTGGGTGTGGCCTACTGTGTGGGCGTGGCTAGAGTGCGTATGGCCTACTGGGTGGGCGTGGCCAGCTCTCCATCGTTTGCATCAAGGGTGCCTATGGGGGCCTGGGTAGGAGTGCGACAGATCTGAAGGTCCCTGGCAGAAGGAGGGTCTCTGGGCCAGGGCCAAGACAGTGGGGGCCGTTCCCTCACTTTTTCCAGGATGGCTTCGCGGGCCACATGAAACCACTTCGCGGGCCGGATCCAGCCCCTGCGCCTTGTGTTTGACATGTCTGGCATAGGATGAAGCATAAAGCCAGGGTATTTCTCTGACCCCTTGATGGTCAGGCTATAAGATGAAGTCATCCTGGCCCATCTTATCATGGATTCCAGATCAGCCACCAAGACCAGAAAAGGCCTCCATGTCCAGCAGAAGCAAGTCAAGTCCCTCTCTCTCTTGAAGACCTTTTAGCAGAACCAGGGTTCTCCAACCCCCAGTTTGTGGACTGGCAGCGGGCCGCATCATGTCAGAAACCAGGCCACGAAAATGAGCGAAGCCCCATCCACAGGATGCAGGCAACCCACAAAACTATGCCCCCCCTGGTCCATGGAACAACCTGTCTCCAGGGGGCTGCTAATATAGAGGATGTGTCCCTGGCTTTTTAAAAACTACTTGGTTGTGTTTTCCCCCAAATTACTATGTCGGGGTATTTTTAAGCTGCTCAGAGTTGTTATGATTAGATGTTGCTCAAGTATAAAATAAGTGCATTTGAGATTAAACGTTCTTGATATAACCATCTTCCCAGAATTGATCTAGTCCTCTTCTAAAGCCATCCAAGTCAGTAGTGTTTGTCACCCCTATCTTGTAATGTGCCAAGGAAAACACACTTTCTTCAGTCTTAGCCAATGATTTTATTTATATATTAAAAAGTCAGTGACAAGAGGGATCTTTTGGACCATCAAAGGCCAGCAGTAATCCCTCCGGGTTGGGGGTTCCTGGGCCAGAGGCTCCTCAGTCTTGTTTCTGGTCACCCAGTTCAAAAAGAAACTAGAGAGCAAAAACAGGTGCTTATCCCAGCACTGGGAGGATCTCTTTCCATGCAAGAGGTCCCACTGCAGTGGCTGCACCTGGACGTTTCAGGGCCTGGGGCGCATGGCTGGGATTGGCCTGTTGGAGCAAAGAGAAGAGTTGTGATTATTGACAACTAACCCACTCTTCAAAATTGTGAGCATGTTTGGGAGTTTTCTCTTAACTTCCTCTGTTTATTTACATTGAGTTTGTGTGTGTGTGCGCGCGCAAACCCCTCTTCAGCCAGCAAGATTTCTTCCTTGCTGAGAGGCACATAGCCATTCTGCCTCCAGCAGTTTTCTGCAAGATGGTTTCTGTTTCAGAAGATGAGCAGGTCTCCTCCCTTTTTTTCTTTTTAATCTTTCTGGGCTACCTGCAGGAAAGAGGGAGACTGGGGGACAGGTTGGGTGCATCAGGCACCAGAGACCATCGGATGGGGGGCAGTAGCCCCTGTCATTAAAGGCTGGTTGCAAAATGACAACTTAGAGTAAGTCATTTTACTTTAAAAATATTGAACAAAATAAAATTTCAAATAGGCCAGATCTGTAGTAGATGTAGCCTACATATTTTGATTAACAATGGTAAGAAGGGGGGCTAAATCACCAGGTCAGAATAATATGCTTTGGAATCCTCGAGTAAAATAAAATGCAGCCCTTGAGTTTAGGGATATTTCCTTCTCAGACCTGAGTGATCCCAGGCCAGACCTTGTTTCAGCATAATTTAATTCCCAGGTTTCCTACAGCATAAATAGAGCTCCACCTAGAAGGGTATTTTTCAACCTCAGCAACTTTAAGATGAATTGACTTCAACTCCCAGAATTCTTGTGCATCTCAGAATTGCTGAAGTTGAAATAAAAACCCACTGAACTAGAGAGATAGATAACCTTTATTGCCATTTTTTACTGTGGGCACACTGGCACACAGTAAAAATGAAATTCTCAAAAGTGTACACTTACGTAACATATAAACATGCTACACCCTTAGATAAGCTATCTTAAACTCCTAGAAGAATGGTGAGATATAACTTTGTTGATTGAATTTATGAATAAAAAGTCCTACAAATTTCACCAATGGGATTCTTTGGAGGCAGAAATCTGGATTTGTGCTTCAGACAAATTCATCCAAGCCAGAATTTGTTTGATCGTGGCATATTAAATGAGATGCAATTGGTTGGATTCACACAACATAATAATAAGTGACTTGTAAATGATAGTGCCTGGGTCCACATGTCCAAGAATCTCCATTGCAGCTTTTGTGTGGATCCAGTGATAAGAGCCCCTCCTGCACTGGAGCAGCTCAAATACTTACAACAGCTTGTGTTGTGACTATTTGACATTACAGTGGCACTGAAAAAAGTGACTTAGGACCATTTTTTCACACAACTGTTGCAGCATCCCCAGGGTCGTGTGATCAAAATTTGGGTGCTTGACAACCGATTCATATCTGTGACGGTTGTGTTGTCTTGGGGTCATGTGATCACCTTTTGCGACCTGACAGGCAAAGTCAGTGGGGAAGTTAGATTCACTTAGCCGTGTTATTAATGACTTCAGCGATTCAAATTAACAACTGAGGAAAGAAAGGATGTAAATGGGGCAAAACTCACTTCACAGCTGTCTCACTTAGCAGCGGAAATTTTGCGCTCAATTGTGGTTGTAAGTTGAGGACTACCTGTTTGCTCCCTTACAGATTGCTTAATTAAATTGTGTTTATTTATTGTGGTATTGTGTACAGACTCAATCTCAACTGACTCTAAATACTTGTCTAAAATATTGTGGGTCAGAAATTCTGACATCTGTAAAGCAGTCTTTTAATGATAATCATAGGAACCATGTCAGCGGCTGAAGTTCATCCAGGGAAGGAAAAACCCACAGCAAATAAATGCCTGGCTAGAATGGGTGTCATTTGATCTTTCCATGCAGCTTAACACTTTTTAAGCACTTTTTAGGCCAATGAGAAAGATCAGAGTCTTTGCTGAAAACCTTTCTGCTCTTCTAGATGAATTTGGAGGATAGTTTGGAAGGTTAGAGGATGATCTCATATGGTTTTCATTAATGTCATCCAGCGCACAGGTCTGGTCTAAATTAGCAAAGGAATGGCCAAACCACTGGAAGAAAGGAGAATGACGCCAATGCATTCTTGGGATGCTTGTGGGATGTGGCTGCTAACAACCAAAGAAGAGTAGGACCTAAAATGCTGAAGAAAAAAATAGAAGAACAGAGTCTAAACATTAAATGGCAATGCTCTTGTTATTTCTTTTGAGTAGACTTTGGGCCACAGTGGGGCAAGACTTTGCTCTGTGGAAGTGTTTTGTCCCTGTATTTCTGTCTGGGATTTCCAGAAAAAGCATTTTTATCAACTGTTTTGTTACCCTTGCAAATCCAATGCCAACTTCCTTGTGAACAAATTCTTTTAATCCTAGGTATCCATACATTAGGATTGGACTCTACATGGGGAACAATGCCTGTATTTCCAGCACACCACTTTTTGGAAGCTGGGCTAAAATGTGGCTCATTATAACAGCATCCAATAATGTCATAGAAATGTCAAGCTGGATCAGGCCAACTTAAAGCATTTTGGGTGTTCCAGCTCTCATATCCTTAGATGGCTTAGAAAACACCTTGGTAGCATTCTAGTCATCAAGGTAGTGCAAAGTTTGACCTTTAACAACAAGGAACTCTTCAGTTATGGATTAAATATCTACAAATGATCACTTGGTTTTGGAATGATATGTCTGTAACAGTTGGAAGTCAAGATTTTATTGCCAGTTGTTGCACTGCTTGTTTCAAGAATGAGAAATCAGCAAAGGAGAAGGAATGGAATGAGGATGTAAAGTCTGGCCTCCATCCATGCACCTGCTGGTGCCACACCTGTATTTTCATCTGAATCATAGCTGGCAGAGAGACAGAGAAATTGAGAAAGAAAGGGGAAGCCACATGTAAGATGAGAAGCCCAGAATGCTGAGGCCACCTGGCACAACCTTTTGCCCTCCAACTACAGTGTTTGCTTAATTGAAGACGATTGTGTTATTGGTCTTTTCACTTTCCAGAAGCATTCACTGACAAGGGGAACTTTTTTCCCATTGTGGCCATTTGTCCAGTTCGAAATATAGCGTCCTGTTTATCACAAATTCTTTTCCTTCAGTTTTGTGAAAAGCCGGAAGCAATTATCTGTATTTGCTTATCTCCTGAGTTCTCAGTCTGCCCAACTTTTTCTATTTTGTGACTTCTTGCTGTTCACCTAGTTCTCTTACCATTCATCAACTTTTGAGGTCTGTAAGGTCCTACCTCAACTACTCCTGCCAAGAAAGCAAAACTCGAAACAGACAGTATTTCAAAAAGAATTTTTATTGAGAGATAGTGATAGCAAGAGAGGAAAGTAAGATTTAAAGGTTTCCTGCACAAATTGCTACATTAAAAGTCATTTCAAAAACCCTACCCCAGAGCCCAACTGTCCAGTTCACTCCCAGCCAATCCACAGGTGTGAAGTTGTTATGGGAACCGGAGCTGACGAGAAGGTTCCCAGGTGCTTCACTGGATCTCTTAGAGGATTGTGGGGACTTTAAACAAGGGACGTGGTGGCTCAGTGGGTTAGGACGCTGAGCTTGTCAATCAGAAGGTCGGCAGTTTGGCGGGTCAAATCCTGAGTGCCGCGTAACAGAGTGAGCGCCTGTTACTCGTCCCAGCTTCTGCCAACCTAGCAGTTTGAAAGCACGTAAAAATGCAAGTAGAAAAATAGGGACCACTCCGGTGGGAAGGTAACAGCGTTCTGTGCACCTTTGGCGTCTAGTCATGCCGGCCACATGACCACGGCTCTTCAGCTTTGAAACGGACATGAGCACCGGCCCCTAGAGTCGGAAATGACTAGCACGCATGTGCAGGGGAACCTTTACCTTTTTAGGGACTTTAAATATTTTGTAGACAGGTATACTTTTTCTCCTACTTGGAATGGTTTGGGCTCAATTCATTTTTTATCTGCTTGGAATTTATATGCTTCCCTAGCTTCATCTAAAGCTTTTCTCACAACTGGCCAGGTGTTTTGGAGTTGTGCGATCCACTCTTTTAAAGAGGGGATGGTCGGTTCTCTGGAGAGTAGTTCAGGCATCAGATTAAAACTCTGTCCCATCACTCAGGGCGGTGAACAGGGCATACATAAATACAAAATATAAAAGTTAAAAAGAATTAAATAGAGCCCAAACTAAAACAATATATAATAATTTAAAAAACCTCGGTAAAAATCCCAACCCATCCCCCATCAGGCCAGGCCGGCTTGTTCAAATAGAAAGGTCTTCAGATCATGTCGGAAGGAGCGAAGGTCAGGCGCCGTCCGGAGCTCAACCGGTAACTCATTCCATAAAACCGGGGCGCCCACAGAGAAGGCCCTCCCCCTGGGGGCCACCAGCCTACATTCTCTGACCGGCGGCACCCTGAGGAGGCCCTCTCTGTGGGAACGCACTGGGCGGAGGGAAGTTGACGCCGGCAGCAGGTGATCCCCGAGGTACTCTGGACCCATGCCATGTAGGGCCTTAAAAACCATCACCAACACCTTGAACCTCACTCTGAAGACAACTGGTAGCCAATGCAGCTCGCGGAGCAGAGGTGTAACATGGGAGTATCGGGAAACTCTGTATAATATAATCTGTTGTGGGGCTCCATGTAGTCAGTAAATATGCTGTACAAATAACTTTGCTAAGGTTTTGGCAGTAGGGATTTTCTGGCATGGAATAAAATGCACCTATTTAGAAAATAAGGCCGTTACGACCCAAATTACTGTATTTCCCCCACTTTCTGGTAATTCCGCAATAAAGTCCATAGCTATCATTTGTAACAGTCCTGGGGCTTTCCCCTGTCTCCTTTTGGCTACTGCGCATATTGGGCAACTAGCTACATACCTTTCAATGTCCTTTTTTATTGACGGCCACCAAAATTGCCGTTTCACTAGATGGAGGGTTTTCACAAACCCAAAATGTCTGGCAGATTTGGAGTCATGGCAAAGCTGCATGAATGTCAGTCTTTGGCTTTTTGGAATGTAGTTTCCCTCCCACCCATGGAAGTCCATCATTCATGGTGCACAAATTTTTGTGGCTTAGAAACCATTTGTCTTTCTCTAGCGCTTTCCTGAATTCTACCCCAGCTTGGCTTATTAGTGTTTTTGGAGTTTTGGCTTGCGCTGGAGTGGTGATTGGTGCTGCTAATTGCTTTGATGGCATGAGTGGATCGGTTATCTCTGATTTGGTGCTATTGCATTGCGGTAGCTGTGACAGTGCATCTGCTAGGAATTTTTTCCCCCTGGTAGATGTTTTATGGTGAAATTGAACTGGTGGAAATGCTGGGACCATCTTGCCTGTTTGGGAGAAAATTATCTGGGTATTTTTAGGGCTTCCAGATTCTTGTGGTTAGTCCATACCTGGAAAGGGATTTTATTCCTCTCCAAGAAATGTCGTCAGGTTAAGAGAGCCCACCGGATAGCATAAGCTTCCTTTTCCCAAACCTCCCACCTTTGTTCTGTCTGAGTTTCCTCAATGTGTATGCACAAGGTTGTAATTTCCTTCATTATTCTCCTGAAGCAATACTGCCCCCACTGCTGTCACTAGCGTCTGCTTGAATTATAAAAGGTTTCTCAGTATCCAGGTGTTTTTACACTGGTTCTGCTGAGAACCTTTTTAATTTCTCAAAAGTGGCTTAGCATTCTACAGTCCATTTCAATGGCTGGCTGGGCTTTGGTTTCCCATCCCTTTTTGTCTTTAATAGGTTTGTGATGGGCAATGCAATTTGTGCAAAAGAGGGGATGAATTGGCAGTAAAAGTTTGCAAATCCAAGGAAGCTTTGCAGTTTCCTTCTGGTACGGGGCGGAGCCCATTCTAGCACAGCCTGGACTTTTCTGGGGTCCATCTTATGCCATTTGATGAGATGCGATATCCAAGTTAATCGATTCTATCTTTGTGGAACTCACACTTAGATAATTTGGCATACAAATGGGCTGCCCGCAACCTGTTCAGCACAGTCCCACCCAGTTTTACATATTCCTTCTTAGTTTCAGTAAATATCAGGATGTCGTCCAGGTAAACAAGCACCCCCTTATAGAGGAGCACCTCATTTACCAATTGTATGAATACTAAGAGTGCTCCTGAAGCCTGAATGGCAGAACTCCTAATTGGAAACAATCTAAGGGGCAAGTGAATGCGGTTTTCCATTCATCTTTTTAAATTCTGACTCGGTAATATGTCTCTCAAGTCCTACTTTGAAAAAAATCTTCCCTTTAGACAAATGTGCCAGGATGTCCTTCATCAAAGGGAGGGGGTAGAGGTTACTTAAACCCTCCCGTGGTCACTTGGGATGTCTTGTCCATACTCCTCCATGTAGCTCAGGATGTGGACCAGGAAAACCTATAATCTGTGTGGTTCTCCACTGTACTTTACCTCCAGTTGTGGGAACCTCCCCCTGGGTCGGTGACCAGCTCCATCAGCTGGTGTGGCTTGGGCAGGAGTGGTTGCTGCTGTAGTGGCGGCCACAGTCTCTAAAGTGCTGGTAGAAGAACTTGGATTTGCTACCTCAATCCTGATGCCCCCTGCATCTTCTGCTGTGCCTAGGTTTGCTATGCCACGACATGGGTCAGCTCTCTCTTCCTTGAGGGAGTCAAAAGCTACTCTCAGCATGCTGATAGCTTGCTCTAGGAGCTGGGTGGAATGGGCTGGTCTTTCTTCTTCATCTTCACTGAGATGGAGCGATCTCTCCATCTCCAATTTCCATCCCAGTTGGTGACTGCCATGTTTGAGGGTCACCTTCCTGGCCTTCCGCTCCCAGCCCTCCTTCTTTTCAACGCCCATCGACCACCTCGGGTTATCTCAGTGCTGGGTGACCACGACTTCCATCGGAGGAGCTGGAGGAATGCGAGCTGTATCCGCTCGGGCCAGCCTGGAGAGAAACTCCCCCCCCCCCCAATGGTGGCTTCCTCTGTCTCTATACCTAATTCAGACATGATTTGAGTGGTCCCCGCGGTAAGGGTCTTCCTTCCAGGCTGACCGACTTCTGCAGATCCTGCCTAATGTAAGGACCCGCTTCAAAACCTCTTCCCAAGAAAGCAGAGCTCTTGGAACAGATTCATCCCAAAAGGAACTTTTATTAGGAGAAATTGACAGCAGGCATAGAAGGCAAGATCTGAGGGTTTCCCACTCAAATCAATAGGTTAAAAGAGCAAAAAGCAAACCCCACCTCAGCAGTTCATCTAGTCAGTTCAAACGGGCCAATCCCCAGGTGTCAAGTCCACTGTGGGAACAAGACTGATAAGACTCCGTTCACAAGGCTGTGAAAACATTGTTGGGTCTTTGCACTTTCTTTTCTGCAGTGAGAGATAAGTCAGATGTCCGGAGGCACATTCCTTTCTCACCCCAGGTTGGCATCAAGGGGAAACAGTTCAAAGAGCAAGCGGATAGAGGAAGTGGAAAGGATACATTGTAACAGTTGCCAGTACACATACCATCCCCCCAAAGCCTCCCCCCTCCCCCCAGAAATATGGCAGAACCCATAGAACAGGGGTGTCAAACTGCCATCCCACGGGCCAGATGCATCTTGCGGAAGCTGCACCCACCCCATTGCTGGCAATGGCAAAAACCATCCGATACATTGCGCGACGTCACATGACATCGTGAGTTTGACATGTCTGCCATAGAAGGAAAGAGAAAAAGAAAAAAGGCCCTCCCACCAAAGAAATGGGTTCTGACACCTTGGCTGGGCTCTCAGATTGTCATCCTGAGGCCACGGCAGTGGGCTTGGCTGGAATACAGGGCTTGACATCACAGCTGGCTGGGGGTTGGGCAAAGTGCCATGGACTCCAGAAGTTGGGCTGGGACTTCGGGGACGGGGGGAAGATGGGTAGCTCTTGGCATTCCTCTTCACGGCACCCACCTCCTGGGCAATGGGAATTGTATCCTTTACCTCCAGCCTGCCAAACTTCTCCTTCAGCTGTTCGAGCAAGGGCTGTGGACTGCAGACTGAAACCTCCACTCTGGAGTCGTTCCATCCCACCGACCCCTTTCCTTTCTTGCTATCCGCAGATGAAGAACCCTGGGACGGCAGCAATAGCAGCTCCTCTCCAATGGTTACAGGAGTGCTCCTGCACTGAGGAGCAGCCTCCGCTTGATAGGGGTTTGCCAGGATTGTAGCTTTTGCGGTAGCAGTTTCCCAGGTTGGATCAATCTGGCTTTCAGCCGAGCCCCGGCCAGTGACGCCTCCTTGGTGGCTGGAGCGCCAGCATGCACTCTGACAGCCGGAGTTCCATTGCGGCTAGCAGCAGTTTCACTCTTCTCTTCCATTTTGAATCTTCGCCGATTCTTTACCGCTCTCCCAAAAGTGTGGGTATGCAGTCGTGGCCCAGTACCCTGAGAAAATGAAGTTTTATGAGACTTGGTTTAATGTCATGGTTCTGACTGACAGAGACAAATGAAGCAGAACTCTGAGGCTTGCAAATTCCTCAAAGAACATGTTGATTACTTACAAAGTATTCGTCAAATGTGAAACCAAGTCTGAATACACAAGTAACAATTTTCCAATACAAAGTTAAATGTCCCACCCATAAAACTATGCAAGCAATTGCCATGGTTGAGAAACACTGCCCTAGAATGTGTAGGTTTGGGAAATAGGGATCATGAACTGTGGATGTCAGTATGGTGGCAATAGTTAGACAAGGGTTTATCTAATTTCAGATCTGGCTAGGATGACAGATGTCAGTCATTGACCAACAAAGATGACAGATGCTACCGATACATCAGAGGAAATTCTGAGGACTCTTCAGCAGATCCAGGGTGCTGCAGATAGTTATGTGGAGTATGGCCTGTTTTGTTGAAACAACTGCAGTCTCAAGATCCTGCTGGATCTAGGGCAAAATGAGTGTGGAATCCTCATTAGTTGTGGATCAGGATAGAACAAAGCTGAGTCTCCATGGGAACCTGATCACTCTTTTACAAAATCTGAATAAGTACTTTGCAAGCCACCAATATCTGAGCTTTCATTTCTGAAGGCAGCTTGTTTCCTTTCTGAAGACCTATCTTGGCTATTTGTGCTAAGATGATCCTGCTGCAGTCTTAAATATTTCTAGCTTTCTTACGAGCAGATTATCTTCTGATATGTTAAACTTTTTATCCTCATTTTTTGGTTGGAATTTTTTATCCCCTCTTTTTCATTCTTTTTACTCCTTTTGCTATTGTTTTAGTATTACTTTATTAGGACAAGTTGTAGGAATAATTTTCAGGAATATTGAAGAGGGGGAGAGGCGGAGACTGGTGGCTTAGGTTCTACTTTGCTGTGTTTTAAAAAACATTTTTCTCAATTTTGTGACCATTCCTGTCGTTTCCTAGCCCTTTGAGGAGGAAGGGTGGATGTGTGGATGTCCTTTAGTAGCTCTCTTAGGAACCAGTCAGAAAAAAAGATATGAGTTGTCTCTCATTGTCTTCCTATCTTTGGTCACATGAATTCTACAGTCATTTGTATATAGTTTTAATCATAGTTAAGCTCTCTAGTCTAGATAAAATGCCCATTGTTATCACTACATCTCTTTGCTACTTTCTAAAAACATTCCACAACTTTATTCACTATTCTCCTAATTCACCCAACCCAACCAACAGCTATAATTTTGCTTAAATGCAGAGTTTCAGGTCTTCAATCCATTTAAATCTACTTTCTCTACTTTACAGTAAACCACTGAGAATACCAAGCCATAAATATGGTTGTTTATATGGTTTTTAGTTCCTAATTCAAACCAGTGTGCATATTTTAAGCTTTGCATTGGCTTGATTTTTTTTGTTAAATTCACTCCATTCGTTTTCCAAGGAATTAAGGAAACATGTTTCTTTTTCTCTTTCCTCATTTCTCCAGTTTTGCATGTTCATTAACACTTCAAAATATATTTATTGAGAAAGGAATTAATTAGTCTCAAGGGACCCTGGAGACATCAGGCATACACATGGATTTTAACCTGGGTCTTCATGTCTTGGTACTCTAATTATTATAGTCACTGCCTCACACAGTATTGACTCTTTGCATATTAGAAATATTGTGAATATTTCCTTTTCAGCAGATATTATTTCTTACAGTCTCACTCAGTTACATTATGCTTGCTAGTCTCATCTGTATTATTGCCTGTTCCTAGAATTCTTTCTAATCTGGGTATCTCAGATTCTTGAGAGGTAGATCCAAGTCTGAAAACTTTTGCAGAGGTAGGCAATAAAAATATGATAAAAAATAGCATCCATTTCACCTCTAAGACCTTTGATGCTTTTACTAGACACTCTGAAAATTCTCAGGCAAGAACACTAAAAGCTTGGAAGATTCCATAATAGTGTGTGTGTGTGTGTGTGTTGAAATAAAAGCACATTTCTCAGGTATTAAAGATTTAATAAATGTTGTGGTGTTCCAAGGCACAACATAGCCAGCTTTTTGTTCAAAATTAAGAAAAGAAACTTGTTATTGGGGATACACAAGCACACACACATACACATACATTTATATATAGAATTTTAATTTTCACCTTTTCCTGTTTTCAAATCTTTCTACAGAGCGAAGAGTTAATTGAGTAACTCCAATCAAAACAGGATCGTGAATATATATATATATATATATATATACCTCTATTCCTGCTTTGCCAAAAAGGGCCAGCTTCTCCTCATGTTTCAGAACAACTTCTTCTGAGTCCACCAATACAAGTAAGTAGTGCTTTTGCCTTCAGAGATTGTTTGTCCTTTTCCATCCATGGCAACTGCCCACCATACTTTACATGTATTAATATTTTGGGAGGAGATAGTATAAATGAAAGCCTTAACTGTTGAGCAACTACAAAAAGTTACTTCCACAAATGGTGACTTGAGAAACTTTCTTCTCATACATTTTACTTCATTCAGCACAGTGCACGAGCCTATGGAGCAGGAAGTCTGGGAGCTGCACTCCAACTCATCTAGACCATGCCTGGTTGATAGAGAGCCCAGAATGGGCATCCCAGATCCAACCATCAGCTTATTTTTGAAGCGCAGAGATCCCCCCTGGATGGAGAGCACCAACCTTTTCAGCCATTTGACCTTTAAACTCTTCTCCCAACAGAGGTTATATCTCGGACCTTTTTGCTGTAGTGATGTTTCGTCATCTGTCGTGTCCCTGTGCCCCTCAGAAAGAAATTTTAAAAAGTGTGGTCCTTGCCTCAAGACATCTCCCCATGGAAGGTGGGGAGTTTACAAAAGTCCATGGAAACTCACCTTTCATGAGAGGGTCTTCCTAATTTTATTTGTTTATTTTATTTATCTCTTCTAACTTTAAAGTTTTCCCCCTGCCTTCCTTCCCCCCTGCCCTTCCTCATCGGCTCCTCCAGTAACCCTCCTTTCTCCCCCTCCAGGCCCGGGGCAGCCACGGCCCGCTTTTTGCATTCCACCCAGGAGGGATCGCAGTGGAGATGAGGAATTCAGAAGAGCAAACCTCAACGACAGTTTTACAGCGTTTGCTGCAGGAGCAGCTCCGATATGGGAATCCCAACGAGAGCCGCAGTCTCTTTGCTTTGCACCAGCAGGCCACAGGCGGCACCCTGCCTTTTGCCAGCAGCGGGGGCCCCGGGGCTCCCAACGAAGGGCTGAGCAACCAGGACCACTCCGTTGGGACCCATGTTGCTCGCCAGGAGCCCCAGGGCCAGGAGATTCAAATGGACAACAGTATCATGGAGAAGCAGCTCTCGCCAAGGCTCCAAACAGGTGAGGACCTCCCGACCTATGAAGAAGCCAAAGTCCAGTCTCAGTACTTCAGGGGTCAACCACATGCTAGTGTCGGAGCCGCGTTTTATGTCACCGGCGTCTCCAACCAGAAGATGAGGACCGAAGGGCGCCCCACAGTGCAGCGGCTGAGCCCAGGGAAGGTCCACCAGGATGAAGGACTGAAGGATCTCAAGCAGGGACACGTCCGCTCCCTGAGTGAGCGGCTGATGCAGCTGTCCCTGGCCACCAGCGGCGTGAAGGCCCACGCCCCCGTCACCAGTGCCCCGCTCTCCCCTCTCTCCTCCCAGCAGACTAATGACTTCTACAAGACTTCTGGGGCAGGCCCTCCACAGCCCGGGGTGAAAGGGTTAGAGCACAGGGGGCCTCCTCCCGAATACCCATACAAGAATGTGTCCAGCCCGTCTATGAGCTGTAAGCCACTGGATCCTGGGCATTTCTACAATGACCACCGCCTGCCGCAGCAAGGACGCTCTGACGGGCCCACCATGAGGTACCAGCATCCCCCTGAATATGGCTCATTCCGGTAAGCAGTTCAGCCTCCTCGTGGTCCTAAGCACTGAGGTTTAGGAAGCTGCCCCTTGGATGCCATTTTGTCCTTTCGTTTGTCGGGTGTTCTTGAGTGGCACTTGTCAAAGGTGGTGGGATTTGGGCTTGTTACAATTGGGCACCAGGATGCTAGTGTTGGGTCGGGGGATTGGAGGCTCATCTTCTCTGGAGAATTCTCTCAATTGGGGGGAACGCTTTTGTTGCATGTCAACGTCACTGTACTACATCTGGCCTCCCACTTTTTCACCTTTTCCTTGACCCCCACATCTGAAAATATGACACCACTGAAGTTCAGCCTGAAGGTGCTCATTCTGAGCTGTGGATTCTGGGCCAGCTCTGAAACCAGGGATATTACGGATTCAGGAGAGGCAAAGATTTGAGATACTTGAGACCCTTCCTGCTTCCCAATCTTTATCATATCTGCCCTCAAGAGACCATAAATATTTCTTTAAAAATACTAGTGCGCCCCCAACTTCTTGCTCAAGATAAATTTGCCCTGAACTCGAAGGGTCCTCTTCAAAACATTCAAGGTAGGCTGTGGAGGGTGGCTTGCTTCTAGTTTGCACCCATTTATTTTCCTGTTCCAGAGGGTGGAAAGTCAAGCTAATTTGGCCTTTTTCCCTGAACAGTTTGATTGTTTCCTTCACATGACAGGAAATATACACTAGTCACACCAAATGCCAAAGGTTTTGGTTTTTCAGGGATTCTTTGTTTTATTTTTTTAATTCCCTGGCAAGAAAATTGTGTGAATTAGCAGTTGAGCCACTGCCTGTTCAGTGTCCCAATATTTGGGGAATGGATGCTTTGCTTCTCTGAATCAGTGCCTAGCTTGTGTTCAGATCCTCGGTTTGTAAACATGAAAGGTCATGAAAAAGGTTGTTGATCTCTGAACAACTAGGGAAGAATGCCAGAACAGATAGGTTAGAGTGCATTGTGAGAGGTTTTGGCAGATGTGTTTAGAAGAAGTCTTTGCAGGCAATTTCGAACATCTGGTCAAGTGAACAATAGAGCTGCCATTCTCAAAGTTTCCACTCAGAACCAAATTTTATTTGCTGAGCCTTTTTCAGTGGACTGTATTGTGTTAGGCTCAGCAGCCAACCCTTTTGCTTTTTACAGTTTGAAACAGCCCAGTAAGCAAAATTTACAAAATTCAAGGGATGGATGGATGGATCTGAGCAGAATAAAGTTAGTAGCACATCAAGATCATGTGAAGTGTTAATACCACTTTATAATCCCTTGGTAAGACCACACTGGGAATATTGCATCCATTTTTAATTGCCATGATATAAAAAAAGATGTTGAGGCTCTGAAAAGAGTGCAGAGAAGAGCAACAAAGATGATTAAGGGACAGGAGGCTAAAACAGATGAAGAACGGTTGCTGGAATTGGGCATGTCTAGCTTAATGAAGTGAAGGACGAGAGGTGACATGATAGCAGTCTTCCAATATCTCAGGAGTTGCCACAAAGAAGAGGGAGTCAAGCTATTCTCCAAAGCACCTGAAGGTAGGACAAGAAGCAATGGATGGAAACTAATTGAGGAGAGAATCAACCTAGAATTAAGGGGAAATTTCTTGACTGTTAGATCAATTAATCAATAGAACACTTGCCTCCAGAACTTGTAGGTGCTCCAAAGCTAGAGATTTTTAAGAAGAGATTAGACAATCATTTATGTGAAATGGTATAGGTTTTTCTGCTTGAGCAGGGTGTTGAACTAGAAGACCTCCAATTTGTTAATTTGTTATTCATAATAAAACTTAATCTTATTTATAACTTTAAGTTTTCACCTTTCAAAATATTTTCCAGAACTGCATAATAATTATAAATATTGTAAATATTTTACAAAAATACCATATATATTTTACAGTATTTGCAGTTATGAAACACTGCACAGATTTAATAATATTAAACATTAAAAATACAGAAGTCTTGATTGTTATTAAAAAGAGTTCAGTCAAAGCTCCGCGAAAACTTTTGTGTAAAGGTTGTTTCTAACAAGCAGTAGGATAATCGTGAACCTACACTTACTCTTACAAGGCTTGACCGGCTTCTTTGGTAAGGTAACTTCCAATAAAACAGGTTTAATTTCTTGATCAACCCTGAGAATCCAGGTTTATTGACTAGTTTTGGACCAGGAAAAAGAATTAAATCAGCCCGTGTTAAGTGTATTCATTCAAGAAAAACTCAAGATCATCTAACTTAAGTTAAATTAATGAAATAGAATCGACGTGATAGCTCTCTAGGTCAATTATGGTCTTATTTCTGTCATGTCAGAAACTATAGTTTAGCCATCGCTGGCTTTACAGGTACTTTGAGGGCTGGGCCCCAGGCACAGGGGCCCCACCTGGCCCTGCCACTGCAGACAGGCCTCCTTGCCAGGAGATGGGTTAGCCAAGCCCTCAGTCACCTCCGCCGCTTTCAGCTGAATCAAAAGGTTTTCTCCCTTGAAAGGTCCTCTTTGAGGAACTGGCTCAGATGAGTAGCTACGGAGAGTCCCACTCATCCTCAGTCCCAGTTCTCTAAAGGTGCTTTTTCAAAAAGGCAACTGGATTGGGTTTTTTTTTTCTTTTTTCTTGAGGAAGAAGAAGCTTCATCAGTTGTGATGGGGTGTGTGTACATGTGTAAGGATATAGTAGGTACCAGGTACCTGAAAAAGCAACTTTGAGATAGCTCAGATGAGCTTATGACCACAACCACAGTTTTCATGGTAGGACCAGATGATGAATCAATAAGTAATCCAACCTACCCAAAACTGTGACTTCTTGTGTTTTAAAACCTAACTTATTGTTCTGGCCAAAATGGCTGATTCATGGGATTGCTTTGTCATTTTTTCCAGTTCTTTATTTTTACAGCTCTTACTCTGATCCTTTGCTAGCTGCTACAGCTTATTCATAGAACAGCCATACGTGAGGCAAAATGAACATTCAGATTTATAGTGCATCTTTATGTATGTGTGAGTCTGCATTCACAGAGTTAGGGAAGTATTATATGATAATTGTTTTTGCAGCTGCAGAGCTATTAGAAGACTTGGAAAGGGCTCTGCTGCATACTGCTTCATTTTTACTACAAAATGGATTCCTTGATTTAAAATAGTTGCTGCTCTATTTTGGGGCCATGACATTCAGGGTGTATTAAATGATTATGAAAAAATAATAAATGGAATGAAAGCTTACCAGTATAGATGAATAATGTTTAAAAGCAGGAATTTACCAGGGGGGATGGGGAACTGGGATGTTTCCTAGTGGTCAGACTCCATTTCCCAGCAACCCCAACTATGTGGGTGATGGAGGCTGGGAGAGCTTGCACTTTTTGAGCCAGATCTGGAAATACACAGATTCTCTGTGCTTGAATTAACTAAGAAAGCATCTTTAGAAATCTTGTATAGAATAAAACAAACCCATGCAACTTCATTCCAGTAAATGGATTACCCCAAAGCCTAAATGAGCAGCAGAGAGCAACAAGAAGTTCTGCAATAACCAAACTGTAAGGTTTTGAATTAACCACAAAAAGGAATTTTCTACAGGAGACACCCAACTTCTGTAGACAAAGGTGTGGCAACACTGTCAGCTGTCCAGCCAGTTGGAGTAACAACAGACAGCCCTTGAGATACTAGCCAGACTAGACAGAGATTCAGTATTTTGAATTGTACCTATAAACAATCCATGGATGAAGTCTTCTTATATTTAGAATAGAATAGAATAGAATAGAATGGAATGGAATGGAATGGAATGGAATGGAATGGAATGGAATGGAATTGGAACGGACCTTGGAGGTCTTCTTCTTCAGCCCCCTGCTTGAACAGGAGAACCTATACAATTTCAAACAAGTGACTGTCCAGTCTCTTCTTAAAAAGCTCCAGTGGTGGAGCGCCCACGATTTCTGGAGGCAAGCTGTTCCACTGGTTGATTGTCCTCACTGTCAAGAAGTTTCTCCTTAATTTCAGGTTGCTTCTCTCTTTGATCAGTTTCCATCCGTTGTTTCCTGTCCTGCGCTCTGGTGCTTTGGAGAATAGCTTTCTTTCTTTCTTTCTTTCTTTCTTTCTTTCTTTCTTTCTTTCTTTCTTTCTTTCTTTCTTTCTTTCTTTCTTTCTTTCTTTCTTTCTTTCTTTCTTTCTTTCTTTCTTTCTTTCTTTCTTTCTTTC
>JAKJMR010000179.1:1802790-1868698 GCA_024449315.1 Daboia siamensis
TTCTTTCTTTCTTTCTTTCTTTCTTTCTTTCTTTCTTTCTTTCTTTCCTTCTTCTATTTATATACCGCCCTTTCCCGAAGGACTCAGGGCAGTTTACAGGGTGATTAAAAACAAAAAATACAAAAGTTAAAAACAATTAAAAAAATTATATCAATCCCTGAACAAATAAAAACCCCAATTAAAATTAAAATTAAGCTTGACCCCCTCTTCTTTGTGGCAGCCCTTCAGATACTGGAATACTGCTATCATGTCACCCCTATTTCTTCTTTTCTTTAGACTAGCCAAACCCAAATCCCGTAGCTGTTCTTTGTATGTTTTAATCTCCAGGCCTTTGATCATCTTAGTTGCTCTTCTCTGAAATTTTTCAAAACTCTCTGTGATATGGTGACCAAAATTGGCTGCAGTATTCCAGGTGTGGTCTTACTAGGCTTTTATAAAGCAGTACTAATACTTTGTGTGATCTTGATTCTATGCCTCTGTTTATACAACCCAGGATTGTATTAGCTTTTTTGGTTACTGCTGCACACTGCTGGCTCATGGTTAAGTGATCGTCCACTAGGACTCCAAGGTCCCTCTCACAGTTACTGTTTTTAAGCCAGGTCTCGCCCAGTCTGTATTTGTACCTTTGATTTTTCCTGCCTAAATGTAAAACTTTGCTTTTCTACAACTTGAAACTCATTTTGTTCAATAGGGCCCATTGTTCAAGTTTGTCAAGATCTTTTTGGATCCTGAGTTTGTCTTTTGGGGTGTTGGCTACTCCTGCCAGTTTAATGTCATCTGCAAATTTGATGAGTTCCCCTTCTATTTCCTCATCCAAGTCATTGATGAAGATGTTGAAGAGTCTTGGGCCTAAGATGGAACCTTGTGGTACCCCACTGCTTACTTCTCTGCATGTGAATGTAGTGCCGTTAAGGACTACTCATTGAGTACAGTTTGCCAACCAGCTACAGATCCATCTGGTGCTGATATTGTCTGTTCCACCTTTTTCTAGCTTACCAAGGAGTAGCTTGTGGTCTAATTTATCAAATGCCTTACTGAAATCTAAGTATACTACGTTCACAGCATTATAAAATAAGATTGGTTTGGCATGATCTGTTTTTAACAAACCCATGCTGGCTACTGGTTATGACTTGGTTTGCTTCTAATTGTTCGCAGATCTGTTTTTTGATTTATCTTTTCTGGGATCTTCCCAGGTATTGATGTTAAACTGATTGGTCTGTAGTTTCCTGGGTCCGTTTTTTCCCCCCTTTCTTGAAGATGGGAACCACATCAGCCCTTTTCCAATCCTCAGGTACTTCCCCGGTGCTGCAGGATTTATGAAAGATGTGGTGCAACGGTTCTGAGATAATATCTGCCAGCTCTTTAGTTGAAGTCTGCTCATACTTAGGAACCTGGGTCAGCAGCTTGGCTGTAATTCCCTGGCCCTGTTGAGATTTTTCAAACAATGTTGGAAACAGTCTTGTAAGTCTGGAGCTTCATCACATCTTTTCCATGCAACTGAGTTTTTCATATTATAACTGAAGTTGGAAGAAGCTGGTTCAAGCTGTAGGTACTTGAGCATCCAAAGCTGGGACTAGCACTGTCCACTTTCAATAGTCTTTAGCCCCATAATCCAACCAGCATGAGCTCTGCTGTTTCAGAAAGGTCTAAGGAGAATTGAAGCCCAAAGCTCAAATGGTGATGGAATAGAAATATAAAGTGTCTCAGAAGCACGAAGTTAGGGAAGCTGCAGGTACAAATGTAGTGTCCAATTTAAATGATGTATTGGTTGTCCTTGACAGGCAAAACACAGAGATTCAACTGCCATTCCAACAACGACCTCCCCACCACCACAGCCCAACCTCTTCACTGACCTCCTTGGGATCCCTGACGCTGTTGCCATCACTGCCACCTTCCAGGCTGTCACCTTCTCAACACCAGCCACCTCTGACCCCTAGCCAAGGAGACCCCTTCTCTCTGCCCCGGACGCAGCAACTTTTTTTGCCCAACCAGATTCACCAGGGTGACCTTTATCGATTCTGCCAACCTCTTACTGGACAGCATCAAGGGGACTCTTACTCAGCCCTGCCCAGGCCCCCACCAGCACCGTCTCCCTATCAGCAAATGGCGGTGGACCCCTACGTCATTGTCTCCAGGGCCCAGCAGATGGTGGAGATCCTCTCTGAGGAGAACAAGTCTCTACGGCAAGAGCTGGACGGATGCTATGAAAAAGTAGCAAGGTTGCACAAGGTAGGAGGTTGTTTTTCTTCCCTCTCCTTCTGTCCTGAAAATCCCAAGGACGAGACCGTGGAGAAGTCATGCTCTTGCGAATCAACTGTCTATACAGTGTCCCCGTCTTCATCTCCTGATTTAATCTGTATACAGGTAGTCCTCGACTTACAGCCTTGATTTAATGACCATTCAAAGTTGCACTGTTACAGCCAAAGTTATGATGGTTTTTCATACTTATGACCGTTGCATCATCCCCATGGTCATATGATCAAAATTCATATGCTTGGCAACTATTTCATATTTATGAAAGTATCCTGGGGTAATGTGATCACCTTTTGCGACCTTCTGACAAGCAAAGTCAATGGGAAAACCAGATTCATTTAACAACCACCTTAACAACTGCAGTGATTCATTTAACAACTGTGGCAAGAAAGGACATAAAATGGGGCAAAACTCACTTAACAAATGTCTCACTTAGCAACATAAATGTTGGGCTCAATTGTGGTTGTAACTTGAGGACTACCTGTACTGTGTCAAATTTGGGGCTACTTTAATAGACCCTAAGAGAAGCTACTGCTCAGTGGCAGAAGGGGAGTGTTGGTGTGCAGAAAGCCTCGGCCCTCTCCATAAGGCTGAGGAAAGACCAGGCTACTTGCTGCAGGTGAGTTTCTCCCAACCCTGTACGCTCCATTAACCGCTGACTCCCATCATTTCGAGCTAGGCTGTTAGCAAATATTCTCTGGGAATCACGGGAGATGAAAATCAGGCCAGGTTGAGGGAAAACTACACCAGACATTTAGAGATAATGAGTCTCTAGTTTGGGGCAAGGGCTGAGTTCATATATTGCAGTCTGTCTGGTTTTTACTTAGCATGATTTGTTATCCCAGTCATTGTGTTTATTCAACATGTTTGAAGTGAATAATAACTTAGAACAAAGCGTAAGCTTCCTATGTGCAAACCCTGCAAATCAAGATTTTGTCAAGATGTTGAAATGTCTCTACGGTTGATTCACAATTCCTTGGAGTATTGCAAGGGAGATGCACTCCAGAGTGATTATGCCTGTAGTGTGACTTTTGTGCGCTGGCTCCCTCTGGCAGTGTGCAGGGAGCTCACATCTGGCTCCGAGCTGGCCTCCCCTGCAGACATTTTGGAGTCCAACTACCCACGTCAGGGTTAACCTGGCATTCATTGTGCATCAGACAGACTCTTTCTGCTGCTGCTGCACTGCAAGGGTTGAGCTCTTCCTTTTCACACTGTCCAAACCAGTCAGCTACTCTTCTCGGAGTTTTGCACAGAGCTGATGGAATTCAGAGATGAATATTAGAACACACTGCTGAATATTTTTGTGTTTTATTTTCATTTAATTATTTGTTATAGCTAGAAACAGAAATCCAACAAGTTTCAGAGGCTTATAAAAATCTGGAGAAGTCTTCTTCCAAGCGGGAGTCTCTGGAAAAGACCATGAGAAACAAGCTGGAATGTGAAATCCGTAGACTTCATGATTTTAATCGTGACCTCAGAGGTAAAAAGAAATGTTAAAGTTCTTCTTATTGCTGCTGAGTGATTGAATACCTGTATTTAACATCAGTGATATAATTCTATGACTCCTAAAAAAACCAGAAAACACTATGCAGCTCACTTTTTGTCTCTTTGTAAAATCCTTTGTATGTTCACATTATATTTACTCTTGTAAACATTCAGTATCATAATTTGGGTTGGAGAAAATTCCTGCCCAGCTACAAAGTTCAATCTGTGTTGCTGAGTTCAGTGGCAAGTGCTTCCGCCCCAGGCGCCTGATGGACCCTGAGAGGTTCCAGACCGAGCTTGGGACATTTCCTGCTTCCCTTGCCCACGACTCTGCCGAGGCCCTACTAGAAGCCTGGGAGAGGGCGGCTGCTGGATCGAATTGTGCCTTTGCGGCCTCTGACCTGGCACAGACCCCGGGTGGCCCCCTGGTTTACCGAGGAGCTCCGGAAGCGTCGGAAAAGATGCCTAGAGAGCTGTTGGAGGTCCAGCAGATCCGAATCTGATCGAACACAGCTAAGAACTTATCTTAAGTCTTACCTAGTGGCGATGGAAGCGGCAAAGCGTGTTTACTTTTCCGCTCTCATTGCATCTGCAGATAACCACCCAGCTGCCCTGTTTAGAGTGACCTGCTCCCTATTTAATCAGGGACCGAGGGATGACCCCTTGCAGGGTAGGGCTGAGGAATTTGTACAGTATCTGCAGGACAAAATCGCTCAGATCTGGACCGGCTTGGACTCCAACTGGGCGGAATTTAGAGGAGTGGAGAGGGCAGGTCTTGATCATACTATTTTGGGTGAGATTGACCCTGTGACTCTGGCTGATGTGGACAAGATCATGCATAGACTGAGCACTACAACTTGTTTACTGGACCCATGTCCCTCCTGGTTGGTTTTGGCCGCCTGGGAGATGAGAGGGGGCTGGCTCCAGACAGTTGTCAATGCTTCTTTGGTGGAGGGTGTCTTCCCTTCCGCCTTAAAAGAGGCGGTGGTGAGGCCCCTCCTCAAGAAGCCTGCTCTGGACCCGTCGTTGTTGAATAACTACCGTCCTGTCTCCAACCTTCGCTTTGTAGCGAAGGTTGTTGAAAGTGTGGTGGTGCATCAGCTCCCACAATTCCTGGATGAAGCGGACTATCTGGACCCGTACCAGTCCGGTTTCAGACCCGCCTACAACACAGAAACAGCATTGGTCGCACTGGTGGATGATCTCTGGCGGGCCCGGGACAGGGGCTGTTCCTCTGTCCTGGTCCTACTTGACCTCTCAGCGGCTTTTGATACCATCGACCATGGTATCCTGCTGCAATGGCTCAAGGGGTTGGGAGTGGGAGGCAGTGTTTTACGGTGGTTCTCCTCCTACCTCTCGGGCCGCTCGCAGTTTGTATTGGCAGGGGGAGAGAGATCTACCCCGAGGCCCCTCAATTGTGGGGTGCCCCAGGGGTCAGTTCTCTCCCCACTCCTGTTTAACATCTATATGAAGCCACTAGGTGAGATCATCCGTGGCTTTGGGGTGAGGTATCACCAATATGCCGATGATACCCAGTTGCTCATCTCTACCCTGAGCCAACCCAGTGATGCCCTTGACATGATGTCCTGGTGCCTGGAGGCGGTGCGGGTCTGGATGGGAAGGAACAGGCTCAAGCTTAACCCCTCCAAGACCGAGTGGCTGTGGATACCGGCATCTCGTATTGTTCCATCTCTTTTGATGGGGAGGGAGGTATTGCCCCCCTCAGAAAGTGCTCGCAACTTGGGTGTCCTGGAATCACGGCTTAATTTGGAAGATCATCTAATGTCCATGATCAGGGGGGCCTTCGCACAGGTTCGCCTAGTGCGTCAGTTGCGCCCCTTTTTGGACCGAGATGGTTACCTACGCCCTCGTCACTTCTCGCCTGGATTACTGCAATGCTCTTTACATGGGGCTGCCCTTGAAGAGCACCTGGAGGCTTCAACTGGTGCAAAACGCGGCCGCGCGGGTGCTTATGGGAGTATCTCGGTACTCCCATGGTACACCACTCCTGCGTGAGCTGCATTGGCTTCCGGTTACCCTCCGAGTGCGATTCAAGGTGCTGGTAATAACCTTTAAAGCCCTACATGGCTTAGGCCCGGGGTACTTGCGAGACCCACCTGCTGCCATTGTCAACCTCCCTTTGCCCGGTTCACTCCCACAGAGTCGGCCTCCTCAGGGTGCCCCCCAGGGGGAGAGCCTTCTCTATGGGCACGCCAACCCTCTGGAATGAACTACCCCCGGAGCTGCGGACGGCCCCTGACCTTCGGTCCTTCCTCCGTGACCTGAAGACCTGGTTGTTCCAATAAGCAGGCCTGGACTGACTATGGTTTTTAATTAGGCTTTTTACTTTTTAAATTGTCTTATATTTATTGCATCTATTGTTTAATTCTTTTTTAAAAATTTTACTTTATGTTTTTTAATTTTTATGGTTGTGAGCCGCCCTGAGTCCTCAGGGAGAAGGGTGGCATATAAATTTAATCAAATCAAATCAAATCAAGTGACTGAGTTTGTAGCCCCAAAATGTAGAATTTAAAAGTTCAAAACCATTTTTATTAATGCAGCACAGAAGAATAGGATAGTAATCATCTTTTTAAAGCATTGTATTGAGGTCACTTACAGTTATTCTGTTCTGTAAAGTGTCAAGACAACCTATCTAAATTTAACAAGGAAGGTGGCAGTATAAACATTTAGAAAAGAGAGTCCTCTTTGGGAAAGAGAGATCTCAGCCTCCCTCTCCTCGTGGCTGGACACATGAAATGTCCTCCAAGACAGACCTTAAGATATGAGCAAACTATTCACCTGGGCCGATGGGTGCTTTCATCTGTCATGATCCCAAACCATTTAGGCCTTTCTAACTAAGTTCCAAAGTTTCGTGTGAAAACAAATCAGCAGTCAGCCTGGCTGATGAAGGCCATGTGGAACAACAACTGAAATGGAATGCTGCGTTTTGCACTAGTTTTCATTCTTAAATTCTGTCCATTTGTGGTCCACCCAGAGTACACCCCATTAATTTAGAAACGTGCTTAAAACCTGTGGCTAGTTCTGTCTTTTCCAACCAGAGCGCCAGACCCCTCCAGAATAGGCTCTATTGCCAGAACCACCTCCAAGCTGAAAAAAAAAAAAAGATCCCTAGGAAGCTTAACCCAGTTCTATCCAGATCAGGTTGTGCCCTCCACTCTGACTTAGTTTCCCGGGAGATGAACATTCCCTCCATTCCCTTCTCTGGATGGAGCCGGCATCCAGCCAGTCAGACTCCATCGCCTCCCTTGGCAAAGAGGGCCGCACATCCTCCAGACTCCAGGGAAGCTCCCTGAGCATCTTCACATCGATGCACAGGAGACCCAAAGGTCAGTGGCGGTGAAGTCCAGTGGTCATCCCCCAGCACTGCTTCCTGAACCTGCTTTACCAGATCCTTCACTGGTTGAGTCCCCAGAGCAACGCTGTTGTTTGGGGTATCAGATGTTATGATCAGAAATGTAGCAGAAAACAGCACTTTCTGCTGGCCCCGTTTCTTGACCCAACCGAGCACAGGAAGAGCTGAGCTGCCAGACTGACCCCCGTTTACTCCCTTTGGCTCCATGGATGTTAGAGAAAAGGTACTTCTACTAGAGATACTGAGTGCAGCGTGAGCAAGGCAAGCTCTGAAGGAAAACCGCACAAAAATCGTATATTGAAAGCAATCCCCAAATGTCCAAAGCGCTCCCCCTGGCCAGAGCAATCCAAAAGAGTCCAGGTCTGATCTTTTGGGAACTTGGTGCCTCAAGCCCTGTGGTAACTTCCTTGCCCAGGGGCGGCATCCCTGAGGGCAGGCAGATGGCTCGGTTTGGCACCTCCATTCCCGTTCGTGTCTCTACTCCCTTCTTTCACACCCCCAGCGCTCTTCCCCTCCCAAAAGCTCCTTTGATGCTAGTGAGCATCAGAGAAAACAAAGAGGCATCTGACATTGGGTCCCATTTTCAGAGCCGTTAGCCCCGGAAGAGAAAGAAAAGAAAATTTAAGTAAGTTACTAGATGAGATTGGGCATGCATGGTTTTTCGGGGTATTTCTGGTGAAACGAAATACCTGTGGTCTTTTCACCAGAAATACCCCAATAACTCAACGACCTCAACTCCCTCTAATGCTGGTTTGCGTGATCTTGGTGTGAGCTTTACTGCCTTTTTCTCTGTGCCGCCACTGGGCTTTGGAGTTGCTTTGACAAATTGGCAGTGTCCACCCTTCCCACATTTGAAGCAGCCTGTAGGTCGTTCCAGGTGTTCTCAGGGCATCCATCTTCTCTAGCGGGGAGCAGCGGCTCCATCCGTGGGCGTTGTGGCTGTGGGACCTGGCCAGGTTGATTTCCACCTCCTCGGCCAACATGTATCTTTGACGGAGGGTGCGAGGGGCATCTGAAGTGGCCTTTTTTCACATGAGAGTGAATAGCGGGACTGTTTGCATCCTTACCTGTTTCCAATTTGTAGATTTCTGCCAGCAGAGCCTGATCACCAAGTGGAACCACCAACAAACTGTAACGGGAAAATTAATAAGTTTGGGATATACATTTCTTAGATATATTTAATTGATTTATTTTAAATAGAAGATCAAATTGATATTTTATGCTGGCTCTTACCCACTTGTGTGATTACAGTTCTAAAAAGCTATCTTAAAAGGTTAAAACCATGACAACTGGACCAAAGTTTATTAAAATTGGGACATTTTCTTATTCAAGTAATTTCTTCAGTTGAAATGAAATTTGGATAGGCAGAGAGTCAGAAAGTCATTGGAAAGAACCAAATCTTGCCATACAAACTGCAGGGGGTTTCTCCCCAAAATAAAAGTAACATGTAAATGGGGATTCTATCATCCAGGCCAAAGTATCTTAAAAGGTTAAATCATACCAACCCGACCAAAGTTTATTAAAGTGTGAATTTTGTTACTCATCCAAGTAACTTCAGTCAAAATGAAAATTTGTATGGCGAGAATTGATTCTTTCTTTTTTTTTTATTGAAAAGTTTTACAATACATTTTATTTTTAACAGAACAAAACAAAACCCCTCCCAACCCCCCTCCCCAACACCTCCCTCCCTTCCCCCTCCCCCCTCCCTGACTTCCCAGAGCTAAATACGGGGTATAGAAATACAAACAATCATAATCTATCTTATGCAAACAACAATAAACTATTAAATCTATCGCACTTTAACTCTTATAAAATAACTACAAGCAATATAAATATCACATCAATACTTATTCAAATGCTAAATGAAACTTTTTAGTCCCATATTTATTCTGAATATAATCAATCCATTTTTTCCACTCCACGATATATCTCTGTTGCGAATGGTCTTTCAAATACGCTGAAATCTTTGCCATTTCCGCCAGGTTGGAAACTTTTAAAGTCCATTCTTCTATAGTCGGCAGTTCTTCCTTCTTCCAATATTGCCCTACTAAAAGTCTTGCTGCCGTAATTAAATTCAACATCAACTTAGTGTCCACAACAGTAGTATCAGTAATAATACCCAATAAAAACAATTGCAGACAAAACTATCCTTTTCTTAAATATCTTTTGCATGTTCCACCAGATTCTAATCCAAAAAGCTTTAACCTTTTTGCAGGTCCACCATATATGAAAATATGTTGCATCTTCACCACCACACCTCCAACATTTAGGCTGACAGTTCGGATACATACTTGCTAATTTTTTAGGATCTAAGTGCCACCTAGAAAACATTTTATAAAAATTCTCTCTTAGGTTTTGAGCTTGCGTAAATCTTACATTTCTTACCCAAATCTTTTCCCAAGTATCCATTGTAATAACTTCTTGGAAATTCTGAGCCCACTTTATCATACAATCTTTAACAAGTTCTGTCTCTGAATCAATTTCTATCAATGCAAGATATATCCTTTTAATATGTGCTTGATCTTGATCTCTAATTTGCTTTACCAAATTTTCATCAATCATTGAAAAACCAGTTTTCTGGTCTTCCTTCCACCTGGCCTGTAATTGCCCATACTGAAACCAAGTTTGTACAATCTTTTCTTCTCTTAAAATATTATATGGCTTTAGTTGCCATACATTCCTTTCCAAACTTAAAATTTCCTTATATACATCATGTTTGAATCCAACACTTATATTTTCTATTGCATGTTTCGGTATTGCCCATATAGGTATCTTATAATTTAACTTATGTCTATACTTTTCCCAAACTCGCAACAGAGCATATCTTAAAATATGCACCTTGAACACCTTATCCACCTTCTTATCATACAATAAATATGCATGCCAACCAAATAACAAATCATGACCTTCAAGATTTAATAATCTCACTTGTGTTAAATTAATCCAATCACTTATCACTGACAAGGCAGCAGCTTCATAATATAATTTAAAATTAGGCATTTTAAGACCACCTCTCTCACGCGTATCCTGCATAATCTTAAATTTAACACATGGCCTTTTCCCTGCCCAAACAAATTTATTAATACCCTTTTGCCATTCCTCCAAATTTGAATCCTTTTTAAGATTAGGTATCATTTGAAATAAAAATAAAAATTTTGGCAAAACATTCATTTTCACTGCTGCAATTCTTCCCAGTAAAGATAATTGTAATTTTTTCCAACTATCCAATTCTTTTTGAACTTTTGCCCATAACTTTTCATAATTATTTTTATATAACTTTACATTTGAGGGTGACAAATATATCCCCAAATATTTAACCCTTTTAACAATTTCAAATCCCGTTAGCTCTTCTAAAACAGCCTTTTGTGATACTGTCATGTTCTTAGACAACATTTTAGTTTTTTGTACGTTAACCTTAAACCCAGAAACTTTCCCATATTGCGTTATTATCTCCATCAGTTCTACAACTGAGTCTTCAGGCTCAGTCACCGTAACAACCAAATCATCTGCAAACGCCCTCAGTCTATAATCCTGATCTCTCATTTGAATTCCCCTAATTTTTTCCGAGTCCCGTATTTTAATCAATAATATCTCCAATGTCAAAACAAATAGTAAAGGTGACAACAGGCACCCCTGCCTCGTGCCCTTTTCAATGTTACATTCTTCCGTCAAACTATTATTAACTATTATATGGGCTGTTTGCTTTTGATATAATGCCCTAATTGGTTGTAAAAATTTATCCCCAAAATTCATTTTATCTAATACTTTCAACAAAAATTGCCAATCCAATTGATCAAAGGCTTTTTCAGCATCCAAAAAGATCAACGCTGCAGGGATCTGATTGTTACTTTCCAGAAATTCCAAGAAATCAACTATATGCCTCACATTGTTCTTCATTTGTCTACCACTTATAAACCCAGTTTGATCACCATGAATTACCTGTTGCAATACCCTCATTAATCTATTAGCTAAAACCTTAGCAAATATCTTGTAGTCCGTATTCAAAAGTGATATTGGCCTATAATTTTTTGCTTGGGTGAAATCCTGATCTTCCTTCGGAATCAAAGAAATAAAAGCAGTTTCCCAGGATGGGGGCACCCCTCCTCCCTTTTGAATTGTCTGAAACAATTCCCTTAATGGCTTTACCATCTCTAACTGCAAATTTTTATAATACACAGCAGTCAAACCATCAGTACCTGGAGCCTTACCCACTTTCAATTGTTTAATTGCTGAAAAAATCTCTTCCTCAGTTACCAATTGATTCATCTCTTCCTTTTGTTCTTGTGTAAGAACAGGAATATTAGCATTCATCAGATATGCATCAATATCTGCCTCACTAATCTTATCTCTAGCATATAATTTAGAGTAAAAATCAACAAAGGTCTTCTTAATAAGATTCTGCTGATACACTATCTTACCCTTATGTTCTATTCTATCTATATTAGAAGCCCTTTGCTTCTTCCTTAACAAATAAGCTAACCATCTACCTGGTTTATTAGCATTGCAAAAAGTATTATGTCTAACATACCGTATGTTAGTTGCAACTTGATCAGCCATCAACTTGTCAAACTGTCCCCTTAATAAATTAATTACCTTTTTAATCTTCACATCCGATGGATTCAAAATTAAGGCCTTTTCTTTTTCCCTAATTTCATTCTCTAATTCCTTCCTCCTGAATCCCAGATTACGTCTATATTTATTATTCAGATATATTAATACACCTCTCATATAAGCTTTACTAGCATCCCAAACCATTTCAATAGAAGTACCCTTATACATATTAATTTTTAAAAAATCCTTCATCTGTTTTTTACATTCTTCCACATTTTCCTGATTTCTAAACAGGTTCTCATTTAGACGCCAGGAACGCCTATCTCTATTATCCTTGTCTATCTCTAACCAGACTGGACTATGATCAGACATAGTTCTTGGACAAATCTTAATCTTCTTAATCCTGGAAAAGAAATCAGTAGTAATTAGTATAAAGTCAATCCTAGAAAAAGATTGATGTCTATCGGGAAAAAAAGTATAGTCCTTCTCTTGCAGATTTCTTTCTCTCCAAATATCTCGCAGTTCCAAATCATCCTTCATTTCAAAAAAGGATTTAGGCAGTTTAGCATGAATTGGAACACTTTTAAAAAAACCACTCTTGTCCATTTGTACATCCAAAACACCGTTCCAGTCTCCCATAAAAATAAAAGATTTATAATCCCACTGAGTAATCTTGCTGTGTAATAAACTATAAAAATCTGCTTGTTGTTGATTAGGAGCATATAATCCAACCAGAAGTGTTTTCTTGCCTTCTATTAACAGTTCAATTATAACATATCTTCCTTGTTTATCTGCTTCAATTAACTCCGCTGTCAAAGTATTCTTAACATAAACAACCACTCCATTTTTCTTATCCATTGCAGAAGCAATAAATTGTGTACCCAGTCTTGAATTTAATAAATACTTTTGATCCATAACTCTAATATGTGTTTCTTGTAAACAAATAACATCATTCTTAAATTGTTTTAAATATTGAAAAACTTTCTTTCTCTTCTGTGGTGAATTTAAGCCATTAACATTCCAAGTTAGATTCTTTGTCGCCATCCTTTGCAACCCGAAGCTTTTGGAGCGCTTCTCCCAAGATCACCTGCACTTTCTTAGGTCGCGCTCCTCCCACAGCTTCACTAAAAGTAAGTTTTGGAGGTGCCATCATAACTTTCTGCTGATCTTGTTCTTGCTCTCGTCTCATTGGTCTCGAAACAGCACGCGTCATCCTCTGGTCTCTGACCTCCTCCGATGATACTAAAATTTGATCCACTCCTGTAGCTTTCTCATCTGTCTGTGTTGTTCCTTCAACACCTTGTAAATTCTCACTGCGTAGTTGAGGCTCTCCCTCGCCATTCTTCTTTGTAGATTCCAAAAGTGGTATGGAGATTGCTTTTAAAACATTACTATAAAAATCACGTGCCTGCAACACTGTAATAAGACGTTATCTCATACCCTCATGCATCACCACCATACCCACTGGTATCTCCCATCTGAACTTGATATCACGTCGTCTTAATTCTTGTGCCAAAAAGGCAAACTCCTTCCTTCTCCTTAGAATTCTTGGAGGGATCTCTTTTAAAATCAAGACTTCTTGCTCAGCAATTGCAAATTTAGTATTATAAAAGGCTTGGATAACCTCATTTCTAATTGCTCTCTTTGTAAAATAAACCACCACATCTCTGGGTAATTTCCTTTGTCTTGCAATCCACGAATTAACACGGAAAATTTTGTCTATATCTTCCATAATTGCATCTGCAGGTCGCCCCAGCACCCCTTCCAAAGCCTCAGAAACAATTTTCTTCAAATTTTCTTTAGAATCCTCTTTTAAGCCTTGAATTCTCACAGCAAACTCCATCTCATGGTACTGTACCAAAGTCAAATCACTATCAATTTTCTCCACCACATTTTCAGTCTCTGTCATTTTTGCATCTAATCTAATATTATTTTGGCTGAGATCTTCCACTCTTTCGTCCAAGCGCTCAATACACACAGCCATGCCTTGAAATGCAAGTAAAATGTCTGCCCTTATTTCTGTTAACTTCTCATCAACAAGTCCGTGAGCTTTTCATCCATAAACTCAGCTAATTGTTGCGATTGCTTTTCCATAGCCTCTTTCATCACATTCTGCAAATCTTTAACTGTAAAAGTTGGTACAGGTGCAGGTGCAAGGGGATGGGGCAATAAAGCTTGTAACGAAGACTGCTGCACCGGAGAAGCCCCCGCACTTCTAAGAACATTAGAGGATTTGGCAGCCATTTTCACCCACTATTGCCTGCTACGCACTTTCACTTTCAAACTCCACAAAGTCCATTGAGTTAAAGATCCTAAATTCACTTTCACCTGGATCTCCTGTACCGCTCTGCCTGCATCCAAGTTCTCAAAGGTTCTCTCTTGCCAGCAGGAATGGTTGCAGACGCCCTGCTCTGCTCCAAAAAGTCCGGAGCAAACCCAGGCTTCGGGGGGGGGCTCAATCCTTCAGCCGCCAAAACTTTTAACTCTGGCGGCCCCGGAGAGCTCTACCCCTACCTGGGCGCTCACCCCCTCCTCTTCTCCCGAGGAGGCGGCTTCCGAGCCGCCAAAACAGCTGATCGGCGCTGTTTTCGGCGGCTCACGGAACCGGCGGGGCTGACAGCCAAAGAATGGCTGCCTGTGGCGACGCCTTGCCACCCGGAAGTCCGAGAATTGATTCTTTCCAATGACTGTCTGACTCTCTGCCTACCCAAATATTCATTTTGACTGAGGACGTTATTTGGGTGAGTAACGAAACGTCTCACTTTTAATAAACTTTGGTCCAGTTGCCATGATTTGACCTTTTAAGATACTTTTGATCTGGATGATTAATCTCCATTTACATGTTATTAAAAAGCTAGATAGAGTGCCCAGTTGGGTCTGTCTTTCAAACTTGCTTTGCCCTTCTGGCAAGAGGTGTTTTTAGCTCCTCCCTGCCCCCTTTCCACTTTTATAATACAGCTGTGAAGCAAATAAATCTGTCCCAGAGAAGAGGGGATCGACCCATTCTCCAAAGCACCTGAGGGCAGGACAAGAAGCAATAGGTGGAGGCTTGTTGGAGAGAGACCCAACCTAGCAAGTAAGGAGAAATTCTCTGACCGAGGGAACAGTCAGTGGCAAGTCTTGCCCCAAGAAATCATGGCTGTTCCATCACTGGAGGTTTTCAAAAATATGGGCAACCAGTTTACCAGGATGGTATAAAGTCTCCTGCCTTGAGTAGGGGGTTGGGCTAGAAGACCTCCAAGGTACCATCCAACCATATTATTCTATGTTCTAAATCTCAAGGGAAAGAGGGATGCAAGTTCATTCCAGGATTTTATGCCCTGAGGGTGGAGATATAAGATGCAGTTCTAATGCAGAATTAGAGAGGGAGGGAACGGGGTGACCCTTCTTACACAGAAGATGTTGATACTTGCATAGAGGATGTCAAACTATGACATTTGGTGTCTGTGGTGCAGCAAAGGTTGAAGACTTATTTGTTGTTGTTAGTTGCAAAGTTGTGTCCGGCCCATCCTGACCCCATGGACCACGTTCCTCCAGGCCTTCCTGTCCTCTACCATCTTCTGGAGTCCTTTTAAGCTCATGCCTACTGCTTCAGTGACTCCATCCAGCCACCTCATTCTCTGTCATCCCCTTCTTCTCTTGCCCTCAACCTTTCCCAGCATTAGGCTCTTCTCCAGTGAGTCCTTCCTTCTCATTAGATGGCCAAAGTATTTGAGTTTCAACTTCAGGATCTGACCTTCTAAAGAGCAATCAGGGTGGATCTCCTCTAGGACTGACCGGTCTGAACGCCTTGCAGTCCAAGGGACTCATAGGAGTCTTCTCCAGCACCATAGTTCAAAGGCCTCAATTCTTTGGTGCTCAGCCTTTCTTATGGCCCAACTTTCACTGCCATACATTGCAATTGGGAAAACCATAGCCTTGACTATACACACTTTTGTTGGCAGGGTGATATCTCTGCTTTTTAGTATGCTGTCTAGATTTGCTATAGCTTTCCTCCCCAGGAGCAAGCATCTTTTAATTTCTTGGCTGCAGTCCCCATCTGCTGTAATCTTGGAGCCCAGGAAAATAAAATCTGTCACTACCTCCATTTCTTCCCCATCTATTTGCCAGGTATTGAGAGGGCCGGATGCCATGATCTTGGTTTTTTTAATGTTAAGTTTCAACCCAACTTTTGCATTCCCCTTGTTCACCCGCAACAAGAGACTCTTTAGTTCTTCTTCACTTTCTGCCATTAGAGTGGTATCATCTGCCTATCTTAGGTTGTTGATATTTCTCCCAGCAATCTTAATTCCAAGTTTTGATTCATCTAGCCCTGCCTTTCTCATGATGTGATCTGCATATAAGTTAAATAGGCAGGGCGACAGCATACAGCCTTGCCAGACTACTTTCCCAATTTTGAACCAAGCAGTGGTTCCGTGTCGTTCTCACTGTTGCTTCTTGACTTGCATATAGGTTTCTCAAAAGACAAATAAGATGGTCTGGTACTCCCATCTCTTTAAGAACTTTCCACAATTTGTTGTGATCCACACAATCAAAGGCTTTAGCATAGTCAATGAAGCAAATGTTTCTTCTAGAACTCCCTAGCTTTCTCCATGATCCAGCGTATATTGGCAATTTGATCTCTAGTTCCTCTGCCGCTTCGAAATCCTGCCTGTATTTCTGGAAGTTCTCGATCCACATACTGCTGGAGTCTAGCTTGTAGGATTTTAAGCATAACTTTACTAGCATGTGAAATGAGTGCAATGGTGCGATAGTTTGAACATTCTTTGGCATTGCCTTTCTTTGGAATTGGAATGTAAACTGACCTTTTCCAATCCTGTGGTCACTGTTGAGTTTTCCAAATTTGCTAGCAAATTGAGCGTAGCACTTTTACTGCATCGTCTTTTAAGATTTTGAATAGCTCAGCTGGAATACTGCCACCTCCACTAGCTTTGTTGTTGCTCAGATTTCCTAAGGCCCATTTCACTTCACATTCTAGGATGTCTGCCTTGGGGTCAGTGACCACCTCATCGTGGTTATGTGGGATGTTAAGCTCGTTCTTGTATAGTTTTTCTGTGTAATTTTGCCACCTCTTCTTAATCTCTTCTGCCTCTGTTAGGTCCTTGCCATTTTGGTCCTTTGTCATGCCTATATTTGCATGAAATGTTCCCTTCATCTCTCCAATTTTCTTGAAAAGATCTCTGGTCCTCCCTATTCTATTGTTTTTTTTCTATTTCTTTGCACTGTTCATTTAAGAAGGCATTCTTATCTCTTCTAGCTATTCTCTGGAATTCTGCATTCAATTGGGCATATCTTTCTTTTTCTCCCTTGCCTTTCGCTTCCCTCCTTTCCTCAGCTATTTGCAAAGCTTCCTCAGACAGCCATTTTGCTGTCTTGCATTTCTTTTTCTTTGGGATGGTTTTAGTTGCTACCTCTTGTACAATGTTGTGAACCTCTGTCCATACTTCTTCAGGCACTCTGTCTATCAGATCTAATTCCTTAAATCTACCGTATTTTTCAGACCATAAGACGCACCTGACCATAAGACGCACCCAGTTTTTAGAGCAGGAAAACAAGAAAAAAAATATTCTGAACCAAATAGTACCAGTATACTAGGAAGGAAGGAGGGGAGAGAGAGAGAGAGAAGGAAGGAAGGAAGGAAGGAGGGAGGGAGGGAGGAAGGAAAAAAAAGAGAGAGAGAGAGAGAGAGAGAGAGAGAAAGAAAGGAGAGAGAGAGAAAAAGGAAGGAAGAAAGAAAGAAGGAAGGAAGAAAGGAGGGAGGATGGAGGGAGCAAGGAAGAGAGAGAAAGAGAGAGAAAGAAGGAAGGAAGGAAGGAACGCGGAAGGAAGGAAGGAAGAGAGAAGGAAGGAAGGAAGAAAGGAGGGAGGGAGAGAGGAAGAAAGAGAGAAAGAAAGAAAGGTAGGTACCGGTAGTTTCGTTTCCCTGAATAGTTTTTCTAAGATGCCGAAGCAATTTCAAACAATTAGCAGTTATCTTGCAAATGGGAAATCACTTCCAATAAACTTCGCAGAGAAACCTGCAGGGACAACTCCTCACGGCTTTGCTGGGGCAAGTCGCCTATGAGGTTTAGTTTAGCAAAAACTATTTCTTTAGCAGCGAGCTAAAAGAAAGAAAATGTGCGCGCGCAGGGAGGGGGAGGCAGTCAGAAGGCATGGCAGGCACGTCCGTATTTCCTCCCCTACCGACCAATCACAGGGGCGGAGCGGAGAATTCCATGTCTTCATTCAATCACGACTCTCCAGTGGAGCTGATGGACTGCGTTGACTGAACGGGAGGAAGTGTTTTCGCTTACCTTCGGACCATAAGACGTACCTCGTTTTTCCACCCACTTTTGGGAGGGGAAAAGTGTGTCTTATGGTCCGAAAAATATGGTATTTGTCACCTCTACTGTATATTCAACAGGGATATGATATAATTCATACCTCAGTGGCCTAGTGCTTTTCCCTACTTTCTTCAGTTTAAGCCTAAATTTTGCTCATGGTCTGAGCCACAGTCAGCTCCTGGTCTTGTTCTTACTGACTGTATAGAGCTTCTCCATCTTTGGCTGCAGAGCATATAGTTAATCTGATTTCTGTGTTGACCGTCTGGTAATGTCCATGTGTAAAGCTGTCTCTTGGGTTGTTGGAAAAGAGTGTTTGCTATGACCATCGTATTCTCTTGACAAAATTCTATCAGCCTGTGCCCTGCTTCATTTTGTACTCCAAGGCCAAACTTGCCTGTTATTCCGGTAATCTTTTGGCTTCCTCCTTTAGCATTCTAATCCCCCATGATGATAGGGACATCATTTTGGGGGGTTAATTCTATAAGGTGCTGTAGGGCTTCATAAAACTGGTCAATTTCATCCTCTTTGGCCCCAGTGGTTGGGGAATAATAATAATAATAATAATAATAATAATAATAATAATAATAATAATAGGAAGGGACTTTGGAGGTCATCTAGTCCAACCCCCTGCTCAGGCAGGAAACCCTACACCATTTGAGACAAATGACTGTCCAGTCTCTTCTTAAACACTTCCAGTGTTGGAGCATTCACCGCTTCTGGAGGTAGGTTGTTCCACTGGTTAATTGTTTTAACTGTCAGGAAGTTTCTCCTTAGTTCTAGGTTGCTTTTCTCCTTGACTAATTTCGGTCCGTGGCTTCTTGTCCTGCATAGACTTGGACTACTGTGATATTGAATGGTTTGCCTTGGATTCGCACTGAGGTCATTCTGTCATTTTGGGGATTGTATCCTAGTATTGCTTTTCCTACTCTTTTATTGACTATGAAGGCTACTCCATTTCTTCTGAGGGATTCTTGCCCACAGTAGTATACCTGATGGTCATCTGAATTAAATTCACCCATTCCTGTCCATTATAGTTCTCTGATTCCTAAGATGTCGATGTTCAGTCTTGTCATCTCTTGTTTGACCACGTCCAGCTTTCCTTGATTCATGGATCTTACATTCCAGGTTCCTGTGGAGAAAAAAACTTTACAGCATCGGACTTTCCTTTCACCACCAGACACATCCACAGCTGAGCGTCCTTTCGGCTTTGGCCCAGTCGCTTCACTCTTTTTGGCGCTACTAGTACTAGCCCTCTGCTCTTCCCCAGTAGCATATTGGACGCCTTCCGACCTGAGGGGCTCATCTTCCAGCGTCATATCGTTTTGCCTTTTGGTACTGTCCATAGGGGTTTCATGGCAAAAATACTGGAGTGAGTTGCCATTTTCTTCTCCAGTGGATCACGTTTTGTTAGAACTCTCTGCTATGACCTTTCCATCTTGGGTGGCCCTGCATGGCATAGCTCATAGCTTCATTGAATTACGCAAGGCCCTTCGCCACGACAAGGCAGTAATCCAGGGGTGTCAAACTCAATTTCATTGAGGGCCGCATCAGCATTGCGGTTGCCCTCAGGGGGCCGGGTGGGTATGGCCAGGGTGGGCGTGGCCTACTGGGTGGGTGTGTCTAGAGTGCATATGACCTACTGGGTGGGCGTGGCCAGCTCTACATCGTTCGCATCAAGGGTGCCTATGCGGGCCTGGGCAGGAGTGGGACAGATCTGAGGGTCTCTGGCAGAAGGAGGGTCTCTGGGCCAGGGCCAAGGCAGTGGGGGCCGTTCCCTCACTGTTTCCAGGATGGCTTCGCGGGCCACATGAAACCACTTTGTGGGCCGCATCCGGCCCCCGGGCCTTGTGATTGACATGTCTGCAGTAATCCATGAAGGGGGAAGACTCATTAAAAGGGATCAAAAAGATTAATGGGACAAGATAAGGCTGCCAGAAGCCATTTGCCAAGATCGCTGTCTTGTCAACAAGAGAGAAGGAAGGACCTGCTGATTCTTTTGTCCTTCCATCCTGTTTAGGGACTTCCCAATGCATTTGGTTCATCACTGTGGGAGCAAAGTGCAAGGTTGGGCAATTTGGAATAGGCTGGAATAGAATAGAGCAGACATGTCAAACTCGCAACGTCACATGACGTCGTGTGACGTATCGGAGGTTTTTCTCCATTGCCGGCAATGGGGTGGGCACAGCTTCCATGTGATGCATCCAAACCGCGGGCCGGCAGTTTGACACTCCTGGAATACAGCAACTGTCCCTTAAAAGGTTTAGAGATGGATCACCATGTGTGAGCATACCATGTGTCATGGGGGACATTGTCATTAAAGATTCTGGACTAGGACCAGTGTTCCATCCCCAGCGCATTTGCTGCTCTGGCAGAACAGGGTTATCTATTATAACTGCTTGTTCTGCACTCAAGGTACTGTGCCTTTGAAATAATAAGGTGTTTTGCATTAGGTAACTTATAGGTAAAGTTTAGCAACCCTGATCCATGCTAGCCAAAATAGGTGCAGCATGTTCCTTTCACTAGGAAGTGTTCACCGATTATTACATACTTCCTCTTTCCTGTCTCATCACCTCCTCTTACAAAGCATCGATGAGCCATGGTGGCGCAGTGGTCAGAATGCAGTACTGCAGGCTACTTCTGTTGACTGTCAGCTGCTAGCAGTTTGGTAATTCAAGTCTCACTGTCTAAAGGCTGACTTAGCCTTTCATGCTTCCGAGGTTGGTAAAATGAGGGCCCAGATTGTTGGGGGCAACAGGTTGACTCTGTAAACTGCTTAGAGAGGGCTGTAAAACTCTGTGAACCAGTATATAAGTCTACGTGCTATTGCTATTGCATGGCAAAGAGAAGGGAAGTGAGGCCATTTCAGCCTCCATCTTCCATGCAGAGAAACCACACAGAGTTCCTCAACTGAAATCTTGACCCACCTTTAGGCAGTTTAGGCTCTGTAGGGTGTAGGATACCTATATTTTTTAGCCTAGACAGTAGATAGGCCACATTATAGCTAGGAGCACATGGTCTCTTTTATAGAATATGGCTGCTAGTTATTATGTACATATAATCATATGTACAGTTTGTGGACCTAACATATGCCATTGCTTATTTTTTTACAGTTTTACCTGAACTTTCAGCTTTTAATAAAGATTAGATGGTGAAATACTGTCTCCTTTGTTGAATGGCAAGAAAGGTTAACTGCTTGGATAGCTTTCCGTAGAGTCACTGGGTTATGGATTAGCAAGTCCAGGACAATCAGGAACACCCATGTTCCAACTCATCTTCAGCCATGGAAGTTCACTGGGCTGACTTGGGCTGTAGTCATTTTCTTTCCCTCAGTACAGCCCACCTCACTAGACAGTTGTGCAAGGTGGCAGGAGGAATGATACATGTGGGATAGACTCTTAAAAATTGAAGTAATAATTAATCAGCCCTAACAGTTCAATGACCCGTGCATTTCTTCTTCCTTTGCAGATCGTATGGATACTGCTAATAAGCAACTGGCAGAGAAAGAATTTGAAGGCACTGAGGATAACAGGAAAACCATCTCCCAGCTCTTTGCACAAAGTGAGTCTATCACATTTCCTGTACCAAAAGCTGCAGTTAATTGTTTTGCAAATGCACAAAGTGCTTAAAGTAGGCTTAAGAAATTCCCAGGAGAACAGAAGAAGTTGGTGAGAGACAGGAACAACCACTGTTGTTCTCTTGCTACTGAAAGAGTAACCACTGTTGAGCTCCTTCTCATATTCACTTAAATTTCAGCTGCCATTTCTTCTCTGCTGTGTGGTTCCTTATTTTCAGCTGCCTTGAGGGGGAAAGCCAGGTATGTTGGAAGAACACCTGGTGTTCTGACCCAACTTGTTTTCCCCCTTCCTCATGCTGAGGTTCACCTATTGTGTTAGACCATTGTTTTAGAACAGTCTACAGCTAAAATCCTCATCATGGATTACTGCCTTGTCGTGGCGAAGAGGCTTGCATAATTCAATGAAGCTATGAGCTATGCCGTGCAGGGCCACCCAAGACGGAAAGGTCATAGCAGAGAGTTCTGACAAAACGTAATCCACTGGAGAAGGAAATGGCAACCCACTCCAGTATCTTTGCCATGAAAACCCTATGGACAGTACCAAAAGGAAAAACGATATGACGCTGGAAGATGAGCCCCTCAGGTCGGAAGGCGTCCAATATGCTACTGGGGAAGAGCAGAGGACTAGTACTAGTAGCGCCAAAAAGAATGAAGCGACTGGGCCAAAGCCGAAAGGACGCTCAGCTGTGGATGCGTCTGGTGGTGAAAGGAAAGTCCAATGCTGTAAAGATTTTTTCTCCATAGGAACCTGAAATGTAAGATCCATGAATCAAGGCAAGCTGGACGTGGTCAAACCAGAGATGACAAGACTGAACATCGACATCTTAGGAATCAGCGAACTAAAATGGACAGGAATGGGTGAATTTAATTCAGTTGACCATATACTACTGCGGGCAAGATTCCCTCAGAAGAAATGGAGTAGCCTTCATAGTCAATAAAAGAGTAGGAAAAGCAATACTGGGATACAATCCTCAAAATGACAGAATGATCTCAGTTCGAATCCAAGGCAAACCATTCATTATCACAGTAGTCCAAGTCTATGCCCCAACCACCAGTGCTGAAGAGGATGAAATTGACCGGTTCTATGAAGCCCTACAGCACCTTATAGAACTAACACCAAAAAATGATGTCCTTATCATCATGGGGTATTGGAATGCTAAAGTAGGAAGCCAAAAGATAACTGGAATAACAGGCAAGTGTGGCCTTGGAGTACAAAATGAAGCAGGGCACAGGCTGATAGAATTTTGTCAAGAGAATACGATGGTCATAGCAAACACTCTTTTCCAATAACCCAAGAGACGGCTCTACACATGGACATCACCAGACGGTCAACACAGAAATCAGATTGACTATATGCTCTGCAGCCAAAGATGGAGAAGCTCTATACAGTCAGTAAAAACAAGACCAGGAGCTGACTGTGGCTCAGACCATGAGCTTCTCGTTGCAAAGTTTAGGCTTAAACTGAAGAAAGTAGGGAAAAGCACTAGGCCAGTCAGGTATGAATTAAATCATATCCCTGTTGAACATACAGTAGAGGTGACAAATAGATTTAAGGAATTAGATATGATAGACAGGGTGCCTGAAGAACTATGGACAGAGGTTCGCAACATTGTACAAGAGGTAGCAACCAAAACCATCCCAAAGAAAAAGAAATGCAAGAAAGCAAAATGGCTGTCTGAGGAAGCTTTGCAAATAGCTGAGGAAAGGAAAGAAGCGAAAGGCAAGGGAGAATAAGAAAGATACACCCAATCAAATGCAGAATTCCAGAGAATAGCTAGAAGAGATAAGAATGCCTTCTTAAATGAACAGTGCAAAGAAATAGAAGAAAACAATAGAATAGGGAGGACCAGAGATCTTTTCAAGAAAATTGGAGAGATGAAGGGAACGTTCAATGCAAAAATGGGCATGATAAAGGACCAAAATGGCAGGGACCTAACAGAGGCAGAAGAGATTAAGAAGAGATGGCAAAATTACACAGCAGAACTCTACAAGAATGAGCTTAACGTCCCTGATAATCACAATGAGGTGGTCACTGACCACGAGCCAGACATCCTAGAATGTGAAGTGAAGTGGGCCTTAGAAAAGCTAAGCAACAACAGAGCTGGTGGAGGTGACAGTATTCCAGCTGAGCTATTCAAAATCTTAAAAGAGGATGCAGTAAAAGTGCTACACTCAATTTGCCAGCAAATTTGGAAAACTCAACAGTGGCCACAGGATTGGAAAAGGTCAGTTTACATTCCAATTCCAAAGAAAGGCAGTGCCAAAGAATGTTCAAACTATCGCACCATTGCATTCATTTCTCATGCTAGTAAAGTTATGCTTAAAATCCTACAAGCTAGACTTTGGCAGTATGTGGATCGAGAACTACCAGAAGTATAGGCAGGATTTCGAAGAGGCAGAGGAACTAGAGATCAAATTGCCAACATACGCTGGATCATGGAGAAAGCTAGAGAGTTCCAGAAAAACATCTACTTCTGCTTCATTGACTATGCTAAAGCCTTTGATTGTGTGGATCATAACAAACTGTGGGAAATCCTTAAAGAGATGGGTGTGCCAGACCATCTTATTTGTCTTTTGAGAAACCTATATGCAAGTCAAGAAGCAACAGTGAGAACTGGACACGGAGCCACTGATTGGTTCAAAATTGGGAAAGGAGTCCGGCAAGGCTGTATACTGTCGCCTTGCCTATTTAACTTATATGCAGAGCACATCATGAGAAAGGCAAGGCTAGATGAATCAAAAGTTGGAATAAAGATTGCTGGAAGAAATATCAACAACCTAAGATATGCAGATGATACCACTCTAATGGCAGAAAGTGAACTGAAGAGCCTCTTGTTGCGAGTGAACAAGAAGAGTGCAAAAGTTGGGTTGAAACTAAACATTAAGAAAACTAAGATCATGGCATCCGGCCCTCTCAATTCCTGGCAAATAGATGGGGAAGAAATGGAAGTAGTGACAGATTTTATTTTCCTGGGCTCCAAGATCACTGCAGATGGAGACTGTAGCCAAGAAATTAAAAGACGCTTGCTCCTTGCGAGGAAAGCCATGGCAAATCTAGACAGCACACTAAAAAGCAGAGACATCACCCTGTCAACAAAAGTGCGTATAGTCAAGGCTGTGGTCTTCCCAGTTGTAATGTATGGCAGTGAAAGTTGGACCATAAAAAAGGCTGAGCGGCAAAGAATTGAGGCCTTTAACTCTGGTGCTGGAGAAGACTCCTGCGAGTCCCTTGGACTGCAAGGCGATCCAACCGGTCAGTCCTAGAGGAGATCAACCCTGACTGCTCTTTAGAAGGCCAGATCCTAAAGCTAAAACTCAAATACTTTGGCCACCTAATGAGAAGGAAGGACTCACTGGAGAAGAGCCTAATGCTGGGAAAGATAGAGGGCAATAGAAGAAGGGGACGACAGAGAATGAGGTGGCTGGATGGAGTCACTGAAGCAGTAGGCGTGAGCTTAAATGGACTCCAGAAGTTGGTAGAGGACAGGAAGGCCTGGAGGAACATTGTCCATAGGGTCACGATGGGTCAGACACAACTTCGCAACTAACAACAACAACAACAGCTAAAATCCTTGTGTCTGTCACCTTTAACTGGGCATCATAGGGCAAAACATTTTGAACCAAGGTACCTCAAATGGGCTAACTTACAGAATGCATCCAAAATCCAGGACCCATTCCCATGTAATTGAAATTTGGCAAATTTTATAAAACCTTTTATGACATAAAGGTTATCATACAGCTCTTTATGACATAATATAAAATGTCATAAAATACTTCTTTTGCTGATGCTATATAGCAGACATGTGAAACACAAGGCCCGGGGGCCAGATCCTGCCTGCGAAGTGGTTTCATGCGGCCCACGAAGCCATCTTGGAAACAGTGAGGGAACGGCCTCCACTGCCTTGGCCCTGGCCCAGAGACCCTCCTCCTGCCAGAAACCCTCAGATCTGTCCCACTCCTGCCCAGGCCCCCATAGGCACCCTTGATGTGAGCGATGTAGAGCTGGCCACGCCCACCCAGTAGGCCATACACGCTTTAGCCACGCCCACCCAGTAGGCTACGCCCACCCAGGCCCCTGAGGGCAACCGCAATGCTGATGCGGCCCTCAATGAAATTGAGTTTGACACCCCTGCTATATAGTTCAGCAGGGGCTACGTTCAAGGCAGAAACATCTGAATATCTCCCTGAATTTTAAAGAACTTTTCCAACACCTTAGAAGCTCTGCCATCGTTGAAGGCACTGAAGGATCTGATGAAGAAACTTCTCTGAAAGGAGGACCCGTATGGTCACAGGTTGGCTAGTGGCTAATAATTGGCTTGATTCATCTAGAAGTCTTCATCCAGAGATGTACAACCAGGGGCCAGGGCTGCTGTGCTCCCTCCCCCCAAAGTTTTAATTGAGCTCACCACACACAATATTGTCTACAAAACAGTAGCTTTTAACTTGCAGAAGCAGGGAATCTCTAAATTGTGGGGAGCAATACTAACAACATGGAAGCCGCATCCAAATTAGCTTTTGTCCTGACCGCAATGACTGCATTTTAGAACATGGCCTCCATTATGCCATTCAAAGGCTCAATGCAATCCTTGGCCTGAAAATAGTTGCACATCTTTACCCTGAGCCATGATTCCAAGCAGCGGGGACTGGAGTGTCACACATTCCACTGACTGTGTGTAACAGGAAGCCCCTTTTTCTCCTCCAGTGGCTCTGAATCTGCAGAGTTCTCTGAAGAGAAAGGAGACACCGGGGTCTAAGGGATGTGTAACATTGCATTCCACCATGTCTTTTACAGTTCATGACCTATGCACTGGACTATTTATTTATTTGTTATTTATCAAATTTATATAGCCACCCATCTCACCAAAGGTGACTCTGGGTGACAGTAAAAAACGAAGTATTACTCTCATGGCAATCATTACTTTAAGGAAAGAGATGTTCCTGGTGGATTTTGCCCATTTGCAGCCTTTGGGATAAAAGGGGAATGGACAGATGGACTGTTTGTGTTTACATCACTTGGCCCTTCTCACATTCCATTCCTCTCCTAGTCTTTTCCTGTAACTTGGCTGACTATTGAAAATGCTGGGAGGAAGAATTCCTCTTCTTCAGAGTCATTTGGAAAGAGTTCTGCTCTACCTTGCTTTTGAACAAAAGCAGCTTCAGGCTGAGACCCCTGTCCAGGAACACAGACTGGTGACAGTGGAGAGCAGAATTATATGAATGGAAGGACTCTAGTCTCCTGCTTTGAATGCTGTGGGACTTGGTGAGCTAAGCCACCATCTCACCAGCTCCACCCCGCAGAGTACATGGAAAAAATTGCTAATGTGTCAGCATCTTAGCAAAACTAAGAAAGGGACTTACTTTATTTTTTGGAGGGACCCTCATTCTCCCAGACCTTAAAGAGGAATGCTAGCACAAGGGATCTTGTGTGTGTGTCCCGATGATCACCTAGCAGCATCTTCTGCTTCCCGTCCCTGATGGTTCTGCTTCCCCACCATCTCTGCCTGCCTGGCTAAAAGGCATAACTCAGAAAAGGTGCTGGTAGAGGTCATTGTGCAAGCAAGTCCCTCATTACTTCTCAGTGTTTCCCTCTGATGACCTGGTGGACTGGCAGACAACAATGGAAACAGCCAGGCATTCCCCAAAGTGGCCTACCTTATTGCCATAACTCTGAGAAGCAGCAGGGATCTTCCTTCTGTTGCTTGAAGCAGCAATTTCATCACTTGGAATGGTGCGCCAGTTCTGACGGGACAGATGTTCCCATTCCATAATGTCTTCACAATGCGGGCCAAATAGAGCTGCATGGATTCTGAGGACACAAGCAGCATTAGCCATTTCAGGTCTTCCAATAGCCTTTGCTTTGCTCTTCCCTATAATGTTGAAACACTGTTAATTTATCCCAGACGTTGGAAGCAGAATTGAATGAACTTGTCTAGAACTAGACCAGGTAATCTTCCATTGCTGCCAAGATGCAACCACATACTCTTACTGGCAGTTCTTACTGTGGTTCTCAGTTCTTGCTGGCACGGTTAGCAATGGCAGCTATGAGGGTTCCATGGAAAATCGAACATCAGGGACACCCTACCAATAGCTGCTGGAAAACATCAGAAGGAAAGAATTCTTGTTTCTGTGTCCTTCTTTCAGATTCTGGCAAACAGGATTTCCGGAAATAAGAAGCCTCCCAAATCATACATACATATGTGCACTGTGCAATTATATAGAACCACACACACACACTCATGTTTACAGACACACACACACAAAGAAAGAGACACAGTCAGTTCCTTTTGACCACTAATTCTTTATTACTGTTTAATTTCCGAAACATAATTGAAGAAAATACAATTTATACCATCCTATGACAATAAGAGTGTCATAATTGTTTGAAAAATGTGCTTGAAACACGTTTCCCTTCATCCACAAAGATCATAGCCCACACTTTGAGCTCTGCCCTCTAGCAACTCTCAAAGCTGCATTTTTTCCCCTTTCTACTTTATTTGCGCAGATAAAGAAACACAGAGGGAGAAGGAGAAACTGGAAGTGGAGCTAGCAGGTGTTCGCTCAACTAATGAGGAGCAAAGGAGACACATTGAGATCCGTGACCAGGCATTGAACAATGCACAGGCCAAGGTGGTAAAGCTTGAGGAAGAAGTAAGTCTTTCCATTTTGCTTTCAGACATTATTTGAGCATGTTATGTTTTAATTGAATCCTTAATACAGAGTTTCTCAACGTTGGTGACTTGAAAATGTGTGAACTTCAATTCCTTTGGTGGCTGAAGAATTTGGGAAGTTGAAGTATCTTCAAGCTGCCAAACTGGAGAAACGCTGTCTTGATAGTAAGAAGAGCACAAGTGGCCTACCTGAAACTGCAGGATTAATCCAGGTGTTGCAAGTATCCAGAAACTCTTTCAAGTTCAGGATTCAAAACAATAAATGATAGTGAAGAATACCCGAAACCCAGTTCAGTAAGGAACAAACAATTGCAGAATGTTTTGGTTAGGTCGTAGGAAGGGCTACATGCTTTGCTTTTCCCAAAGCTTAAAATAATTTAGTACTATTTTTTCCATTTTAAGAATGGGAACATTTTCAAGATTCTTGTCTGCAGAAAGTGCAGGGCTAATGGCCCCAGAAAGATCCAATTTTCAGATGATAGAGACTAGATTGTTGTCTGCTGGTAACGATCTGTTGCAAGTCTTCTGGGTCCGGTTTCACGGTGTTCAGTGATTTCTCCTCCTTGGCAGTCCCATAAAGGTCTTTCTGGCACAAAAGAATAATTTTCATTAGAGAAAAGGTTTAACTGAAAGTACTGGCTTACTCTTCTTAAGACCTTGCGTGAGGATCCTCACGGGCTTTCTTTGCTGAAGAGAGACCCACTTGGTGCAGAAATCTGTAATGTCTATAATTTGACATTAAAGTGCCATTACTAATATAGACACACTGGTGATCTCATATCTGGTGGAGTCCCAGGACTGACTTTGAGGTAGATGGGAGAGTAATGAATTGCAAGCATCTGGTTCTAGTAAGATCCTGTATGAGTTTGGTTCCCCCACAAACATGGGCAGGCATGTAGGTATCCTGCAGTCCTAGATGTTTATGTTTTACTGCCATGAGGGCTACAAACTTCATTTACTAGACCTCCAGAAATTTGAGAGGGCTACGGATAGCAGTGAAGCTCTCAGTAGTTGCTGGATGTAGCACAGGTTGGATTTTTGCTAGTATGCGATACTTACTCCTACTACAAAGAAATCTTGTTATACAGACTCGAAATTTCCAGATGGAAAGATTTCTCACCCTGACAGCTATTTCTGTACTGTTTCTCTGCCTTTTGTTGAGGTTTCATTTCCTTCCAGTGTTTTTAACCCTTGGATTGTCCTGCACCACTCATCCCTAGTGGATGTCTCCTGTACCCGTGGTTTGCAAGATTACTTATGTGGGTGATTTAAGACGAGGAGCACAAAAGCCTTCCATTATCTGAAGCTGCCACTTGTGAAAAATGCTCTTTGGTCCTTTCTGTCTGTCTCATTTATAAATATGCTTAAAATGTTTAGCTTGCTGACTCTTCACCCCCTCTGTGTTTACAAAACTGTATCTTTTCATAAAGCATCATCTTTGCACTCCTGGTATCAGAATTTCCAAAAAGAGTAACCCAAAATATCAACATATTTTGTTTTATCTTGATCACATAAACCAACTTTATATTCCTTGCTTTCACTTCTAACAATCTTAACCTTTAATTTAATCAAATATTGTTGTGGCATTTGATTTCTCCTCAATTCCTCTTTATCCAATTGCACAGATTTCTTCAAGACTTTAATAAAGTCTCTTTGTACATCTAATAAGAACATATTTCCCAGGTTGCTTTCTTGGTTTATCATTTGTGTTTTCCGTTTAATTTTTAACAGTTTAGTCAGTTTCTTTTGTATATCCAATACGGGTCCTTGAGTTCCAACCATTTGTTTAATGACTGTGTCAGAACCCGCCCCAATCCACATCTTCGGAAAGAAGAACTCTTGGAGACAGGATTGTCCAAGCAGGAACTTTTACTAAGACATAGTTGGCAGTGGATAATCTAGACAGGATCTGGAAACTGTATCACAGATCGATACTTTTAAAGTGTCCCCGAGTAAAAACCCCTCCCCTCAGTCCATTTGGTCAGTCCTGGATCAGTCAAGTTTCAGGTGTCAAAACTCCTTGTGGGAAAAGAGAAACATCAGTACATTTACAACATTATTACTTCCTCCCCTTCACATTCCATTCAGAGATACAAACCAGAATCCCCCCCTCCCTCTTTCTTTGTTCTTCTTAGTTCAAAAGGTTTCTTCCCTGGTCTTTGTGATGGCCCCCAGGCAGGCTGAATAAACAAACCTTGCATCTAAGGGATAGAGATGGCTCCTAACAATCCTGCTTTCTCTTCCCCTCCTTGGAAATGGCAGAATCCAGTAAGGGGGTGAGATTTAGGTTTGCACAGATAGGGAGTTAGGAATGGAATATAAATGGATTCTCACAGACTGTTTATAGTTACAGTAGCACAGAAAAAGTGGCTTATGACTTTTTCATACTTATGAATTTTGCAGCATCACCATGGCCATGTGGTCAAAATTCGGACACTTGTCAATTGGCATGTTTTTATAATGGTTGCCGTATCCCTGTCATATGATCAGCTTTTGCGACCTTCTGACAAGCAAAGCCAATGGGGACACCAGAATCACTTAACAACCTTGTTATTAATTTAATAACTGCAGTGATTCACTTAACATCTGTGGCAAGAAAGGTCATAAAAATAGGCCAAAGGACACTTTACTGTCTTGCTTAGCAATAGACATTTTGGGCTCAATTGTGGTTGTAAATCAAGGACGACCTGTAAAGCATCCGTCTCTTGGCCTGTCATTTATAGTTCTACTTTTGGTACTTTGTCTTGTCAGATAAAATTTGTTCCAGATCTGTCATTCCTTCATTAATGTATTTTAGCTCTAGTTTGTTGGTAGAAACAGACTTCATTATTAACAGTTTTGATATATTATAAGCTACTAGTTTCTGGCCCCATTATTCAAAGGCCATCTTCAATATTTTTGATGTTACAACATTTTGTAAGTCCCAGTATTGACTGCCATCAAGCCCAGGCTTATATTTTCTTTTCTTTTTGTTAAACTGTTTCTCCCTTCTAGTATCCTGTTTCTAAAATCATCACTTATTTTTGTTATGACTTGCAATAGTCAGGATAGCCAAAATAAGTCTGTTTCCCATAGGAAACTCTTTATTTTTTATAGTTAATTCCAAAATCTTATAAGTAGATGTCAATATTCCTAATTTATCCGGATCCTTAATTCATTTATTAGATCAAACTCTCATTCAGCTTTTGCTATTTATTTCAAATTTTTATGTTCTTAAACATACAGTTAACCTTTCTTCTGTTCGGAGTTGAAGACAAGTTCATCTGATGAAGATCTTTAATAGCTTTAACATGGTTAAAAGGCAATTCCTGAAAGTGATTAGAAAGTGAGACTGGTGAGCTTGAAGAGTTCTGCCAGGGTGGGAAGCAAGATGGCTGAAGACATTATTTCCTGACATTTAAACTGATGGAAAGCCATGGTCTCCTCATAAGAAGCAGCCATCCGGAGCCCATGTGGGCCATCTCCTGTCCTGTCTTTATTCAGAGAGGTTCCACTGGTTGCTTGATCTTTGCAACATGAATCAGTTCGCCATACCTCTCCCAGAATTTGTTGGCTTGCATTTGTAAAGGAAAGGAGACAATTCACTTTGCTTTCTGGGCCTTGTTTTATGGCTGACAGCCTCCCGGAATTTTCTGCTGGCTAAGCCAGTTCTGTGCTATACTGTGCTTCCTTTAAGGAGGGCGGGTGTCATCAGATTGAGGGCCATACCAGTACAGTACAAAGAGCAGGACTCATAGCTGACGAGAATTCTGTGATGTCTTTCCTTACATGTGATTGTTCTTTACTGGGAATCTCTGACACAGAAGAGCCCAGATCTGAATGGCTATTTCTATCACTCTCTCAGCTGTATCCATGACCGTTTTGGCAAAGTTCATACCATATTTCAATGCAGTTGCAGAATATGCCAGGTTTTCTGTGGGAGTGGGCTGTTGCCTCCTTCCACCGAGCAGCCAGTCATTAACAGACCAGTCATTAACAGATCACTTTACTTTGGGAGAAAGGGGGGGGGGGGCGTTGTTCACAGCTGATCAGAAAAGAAAAAAATCCTGGAAAGGAGACAATTGTCCTGCTTTCATCTCAGGCAGATGAGAGGCCATCCTCCATGGAAGAGCTCTTTGTTATACTTTTAATTGTGTTTTGCTTTGCATGGAAACTGCAAGAAGTGAAGGCCCAATTTCCCTTCTTCTTGGCAACCAGTGTGAAAGCTTCTCTATGAATGAGAACCAGTCTCCATGCTATGCCCTGGGAAGGGAAAAGGCCTGGCAGCTGGACTCGACCAAACATCCAAACCACCATCCCTGAGTTGGATTCTCAAACTGCCAGATGAGTTGGAGTTCTGGAAATGAAAAATGAACTTTCAAAGATCTCTGGTTAAGCTGATAGCAGGTATTAAGCTATTATAGAAAGTTTGGACGAAGTTTGTTTTTTTATTTTTACGTTTCTGAGCTGGTAATTGTTGAGAATGTTTGACTCCATTTGGCGAGGAAGGTGTGCTTAGCTAAGCTGTTTTTTTGGCAGACACCAGCTGGAGGCCTCTGGCTTGCTTGTATCCTGTAACATGGGCTTTCCTTTCTTTCTTGGCTCTCCTCAGCTTCCCTAATCTTTTCCAGACCCCTTTTAAAAGCAAATTGGGCTCTTGTTTAACTTCGGACAGCAGTGTCATCTCAGAGCAGAACTGTCCTCTGGTGCTGGGGAGGGTCTCCTCCGTTATCATTTCATGCGCCTCCCTGGCTCCCAACTGAGGTGGGAAAAATGCAGTGGGGCCCATGCAAGCAGCTCCCCTTCCTGTGGGACCTCAAAGCAGCCCAACTTCTTTTGAGCCTGGAAAAAGGTGTCACTGCTGTGAAATTTGTGCTAATTGCAATGAGGAGATTCCTTCCCTGAGGTACTGCGGTTTGGGCTAGAAATCTGGAGTGAGATTCAACAGCTGTCTTCTAAAATCTCACAAAATCTCACATTAAAAGCTCAAAGTTAAATGGGAGAGAGGCCAATCTCAATCCCACGGGGTCGGCACAAATCTTGGTCATTCTGTAAAAAAAGTACTTCGATGTTGGGCATCATGGGTGGCTGAGGTGATTTGGTAGCCACAAATAATACAGGTAGGCCTTGACATATGGCCACAATTGGGAGCAGAATATCCATTGAATCACTTCCAATTTTATGACCTTTTTTGCCATAGTTGTTAAACGAATCACATAGTTGTTAAGCAAATCCAGCTTCTCCCTTTGACGTTTTTTGTCTGAAGCTGGCTGGGAAGGTTGCCATTGGCAACCACCTGACCCTGGAATGCTTCACCTGTCATAAATACAGTCCTGTTGCTAAGCATCCACATTTTGATCATGTTACTGTGGGGATGCTGTGAGAATTGTAAGTACGAGGACCAGCCCCAAATCTCTTTTTTTCAACGCTGTTGTAACTTTGAACAGTCACTAAGCAAATGGTTGTGAGTACTTACAGTTTGCAGCCTCCTTTATTAGACTAGGATGTTTTGGAGCTTCAGATGCTGGGCAGACTTTGAAGCAGTTCAGTTGCTCAGAGTGGCTGGAAGTGGCCCCAAGACGTTGAGAAAACAGCTCTGCTTCTCGGTCAAAGCGCACAGGATGCTTTGGGCATTGCTCGAGGTCCCCGTGTCTGCCACCTAGAGGTGAGCCCTAGTCCTCCCCCTCTTCCCCCCATGCGTAGATTGCATAATTCTAGGAAGTTTCTAGAAAACTTTCCATGGGCCAATATGGATGGGGACCATCAGTTGAGAAAGGGTTGTAGATCCATAATGTCAGAAGTTGCTGGGTTATTTTTAAACTGCTTTCTCAAACCTTGCATTTTGGTTAGGGAGTAATTTTCTAGTTTTTAACAAGCAAACAGAGGTGCTCGCTCCTTGGAGGGTAATATTGCCCAAATCGGTTTGGCCAGCATTTCTGAGCAGGCGCGGTGGCGCCTTATTGTACCCAAATTGTCAAGCAGGGCAAGCTTTGGCAACCACTCACCTCTTCTCCAGATTGAGGCTGGTGGAGGTCCCTTTTGTAGGGTTGGGGTGCGATTGATCCGTCTCCCATTAATCGGCCTAAGAGTCAGCTCGGTTGAGAAGGATCGGGTTCCCAGGAGTCACTATTTTTAGCACTTTTGATTCCAGTATGACAGTCCTGAGAGAAGGATTTTTTTGTTTGTGTGTGGGGGGTGGGGGGAGAGAAATAGGTTCCCTTCCTTGCCTTCTGTCTCTCAAGCACAGCCAGCTCTACCTTAGGCCGCAACCAGTGTGGAAACCGCATTCCCAGCCTTGGGGGGGGATCTGGCAGATGACATAAAATTGCCTGTGGCAGCTAATGGCATAGAAGACAGAAATTACATTAGAAATGAGGGTGATGAGTTAGATACAATATGAAAGTAACAGAAGGAAACTTAATAAGGAAGGGCAAAGGTTTCTTTTTCTTAGGAAAAGGAAATGAAACACCCAGGGATAGCAAGAGGGGGCCCTGAGAAGGATCTTGGAGTAGATCGGAAAGGAGCCAGCAGGATGAGATGGTTGCTAACAGGGCAGCTGCCATTTTCATCAGCAGTTGGAGCATCAGAAACAGTGCAAATCAAGGAACTGATGCCTGTCACTAAATCTGGTGGACTCAGAAAGAACCAGGGCTGACATATTCACCATAATTGTGCATATACACTCTTCACCATGTTTATAAGGGTGCGTTCAAAAGGAGCAACAGACAGCAAAATTTAGATGGTGTGTGTCAGAGAAAGACAGCTCCTCCCTAGGCTTTATGGCAGGGCTTTTCAACCCTTTCACCCATTGTGCCACTTTTAGGATATGGCAACATCCGAGCACCACCAGTCGCCTAGCAAGGTATCAAAAACTTCATGACCAAAAAAAAAGAAAAAAGTGATGAAGTATAGGTAGTCCTCAATTTACAGCAGTTCGCTTAGTAACTGTTCAAAGTTACAATGGCACTGAAAAAGTGCCCCCCAAGCCACAGCTGAGCAGGACACCTGCCTGCCCGCCCAGCGGCACTCTTCCTCCTGTTCGAGGTTTTCATAGTTGTGAGCATTTCTGTTGAGGATTGGCAGTGGGGGTGGGATGGGGGTGTTTGGTTTTTATTCACCGCTTCTGCTGGGTGGTTGCAGCAGGTTTTGGTCACTTCACATGACCCTGGGACACTGTGACCATCATAAACATGAATCAGTTGCCAAGCATCTGAATGTAAATCACAAGACCCTGGAGATGCTGCAACATTCCAGCTGATCGGTGCTTCTTCTGGGCTCAGAAGCGCCAGGATAAGCGCCAGGCTCCAGCTGGAGCCTGACGCTGATCCTGGTGCTTCCACTGAGCTCTGACAGCCCCGAAGAAGCGCTGATCCTGGCGCTTCCACTGAGCCCTGACAGCCCTGCAGCTCCAGCCGTCTCTCGCTCAGGCTTGTGCGGTGCTGCCACCGGTTCAGCTCATTCCCCTCCGCCGCCACCACTTTTCTAGGATGGTCGCATACCACTTGCCAGGTGCCAATGTACCACAGGGGGTACCCGTACCACTGTTTGAAAAGCCCTGCTTTATGGTACAAGTAGTTTGCTTTAGATTGGCAAGATTCTGTCCAAAGGTGAGGAACAATTTTAAAAAGCCTGGTTAGAAGAATCACGTGTTTCTCTTGGCTTTTGGAACCTGGCAGATTGTTTTGTGGTGTGGTTGGCAACTAAGGTCTGTATCACTTGCAGCTCTTTTTTTGCAGGCTTAACTGGAGAGGCCAGAGAGCAATATGGACCATCCAGATTCGATCCTCCAGCTCTGTCCTCAGTCTGAGACGACTGATCCAGTTTAGGGGGTGACTGAGGAATCTGTGCAAGCCTCTTGTGATGGCGGATAATCTTGTTTGTCTCCCTCCTTTGCTAGCTGAAGAAGAAGCAGGTTTATGTGGAGAAGGTGGAGAAGATGCAGCAGGCGCTGGTTCAGTTACAGGCGGCTTGTGAGAAGCGGGAGCAGCTGGAGCACCGGCTCAGGACTCGGCTGGAGAGAGAACTTGAATCGCTCCGGATGCAGCAGGTAAAGGGAGCTGTGCAACTTCTGCTCCACTCCAGCAAGATTTGGGAAGCCTCTGAAAAGAATATGCAGAAGTATTTATTTATTAATCAAATTGGTATAGCCCTGTCCCCATTTCACCCAAAGCGACTCTAGGTGGCACACAATTGGATAAAACCACAAATATAAAAATGACACATATTTAAAAAATGTAACCATCTGCATTAAAAAATAAATGATATAAACAAATCTGCAACCCCCTAGTCAAAGAGAGGATCAAAATGGCCATTTTCACAAAACGGAGCCATCTGAACATCTTTCCACTTCCTTTCCCCTCCCCCCAAGGCCTGATGACATCACCAGCTCTCGGGGACCTTCCTTCTGTGATGTGCAAAGTGAGGGGTGAATCTAATTTTGGGGGGAAGGACGTTCCGTAAGGAGGACGCCACCTCAGAGCAGGCACGTCTCCTGGGACCCCCACAGGCCATCTCCTACTTCAGACATGTCAAAACACAAGGGCCAGATCCGCCCTGCGAAGTGGTTTCATGTGGCCCATGGAGCCATCCTGGAAAAAGTGAGGGAACGGCCCCCGCTGCCTTGACCCCAGCCCATACTGGTTGGGAGCCAATGTACGATTTCATGGTGGCCATCTATCACTACCTCCATTTCTTCCCCATCTATTTGCCAGGTATTGAGAGGGCCGGATGCCGTGATCTTGTTTTCTTAATGTTTTGTTTCTACCCAACGTTTGCACACTTCTTCTTCACTCGCATGAAGAGACTCTTTATTTCCTCTTCACTTTCTGCCATTAGAGTGGTATCATCTGCATATCTTAGGTTGTTGATGTTTCTTCCGGCAATCTTAATTCCAACTTTTGATTCATCTAGCCCTGCCTTTCTCATGATGTGCTTTGCATATAAGTTAAATAGGCAAGACAACAGTATACAGCTTTCCCAATTTTGAACCAATCCATGGTTCCATGTCCAGTTCTCACTGTTGCTTCTTGACTTGCATATAGGTTTCTCAAGAGACAAATAAGATGGTCTGGTACTCCCATCTCTTTAAGGACTTGCCACAGTTTGTTATGATCCACACAATCAAAGCCTTTGGCATAGTTAATGAAGCAGAAGTAGATGTTTTTCTGGAACTCCCTAGCTTTCTCCCTGATCCAGCGTATGTTGGCAATTTGATCTCTAGTTCCTCTGCCTCTTCAAAATCCTGCCTGTACTTCTGGAAGTTCTCGATCCACATACTGTTGGAGTCTAGCTTGTAGGATTTTAAGCATAACTTCACTAGCATGAGAAATGAGTGCAGTGGTGTAATAGTTTGAACATTCTTTGGCACTGCCTTTCTTTGGAATTGGAATGTAAACTGATCTTTTCCAATCCTGTGGCCACTGTTGAGTTTTCCAAATTTGCTGGCAAATTGAGTGTAGCACTTTTACTGCATCGTCTTTTAAGATTTTGAATAGCTCAGCTGGAATACTGTCACCTCCACTAGCTTTGTTGTTGCTCAGCTTTCCTAAGGCCCACTTCACTTCACATTCTAGGATGTCTGGCTCGAGGTCAGTGACCACTTCATTGTAGTTATCAGGGACGTTAAGCTCATTCTTGTATAGTTCTTCTGTGTAATTTTGCCACCTCTTCTTGATCTGTTCTGCCTCTGTTAGGTCCCTGCCATTTTGGTCCTTTATCATGCCCAGTTTTGCATGAAACGTTCCCTTCATCTCTCCAATTAGCCTTGGTGGAGCAGTGGGCTAATGCCTCCTTAAGTAACACCAGCTGCCTGCAATTAATGCAGGTTCGCATCCCACCAGGCTCAAGGTTGACTCAGCCTTCCATCCTTCCAAGGTAGGTAAAATGAGGACCCAGATTGTTGGGGGCAATAAGCTGACTTTGTAATAATGCCGCTTGGAGGGAGGGCGAAAGCCCTAATAAGCAGGCATATACATAGAATGAAGGCTACTGCTAAGCTTGTAAGCTGCCCTGAGTCTTCGGAGAAGGGCGGGATATAAATGGAATTTAAAAAAAAAATAAAAAAATTTTCTTGAAAAGATCTCTGGTCCTCCCTATTCTATTGTTTTCTTCTATTTCTTTGCACTGTTCATTTAAGAAAGTATTCTTATCTCTTCTAGCTATTCTCTGGAATTCTGCATTCAATTGGGCATATTTTTCTTTTTCTCCCTTGCCTTTTGCTTCCCTCCTTTCCTCAGCTATTTGCAAAGCTTCCTCAGACAGCCATTTTGTTTTCTTACATTTCTTTTTCTTTGGGATGGTTTTAGTTGCTACCTCTTGTACAATGTTGCGAACCTCCGTCCATAGTTCTTCAGGCACTCTGTCTATCAGATCTAATTCCTTAAATCTATTTGTCACCTTTACTGTATATTCGTCACGGATATGATTTAGTTCATATCTGAGTGGCCCAGTTTAAGCCAGTTCCCTACTTTCTCCAGTTTAAGCCTAAATTTTGCAGTGAAAAGCTCATGGTCTGAGCAACAGTCAGCTCCTGGTCTTGTTTTTACTGACAGTATAGAGCTTCTCCGTCTTTGGCTGCAGAGCACATAATCAATCTGATTTCTGTTTTGACCATCTGGTGATGTCCATGTGTAGAGCCGTCTCTTGGGTTGTTGAAAAAGAGTGTTTGCTATGACCATCATATTCTCTTGACAAAATTCACTTGCCTGTTATTCCGGTAATCTTTTGGCTTCCTACTTTAGCATTCCAATCCCCCATGATGATAAGGACATCTTTTTTGGTGTTAATTCTATAAGGTGCTGTAGGGCTTCATAGAACCGGTCAATTTCATCCTCTTCAGCACTGGTGGTTGGGGCATAGACTTGGACTACTGTGATATTGAATGGCTTGCCTTGGATTCCAACTGAGATCATTCTGTTATTTTGAGGATTGTATCCCAGTATTGCTTTTCCTACTCTTTTATTGACTATGAAGGCTACTCCATTTCTTCTGAGGGATTCTTGCCTGCAGTAGTATACCTGATGGTCATCTGAATTAAATTCACCCATTCCTGTCCATTTTAATTCACTGATTCCTAAGATGTGGATGTTCAGTCTTGTCATCTCTAGTTTGACCACGTCCAGCTTTCCTTGATTCATGGATCTTACATTCCAGGTTCCTATGGAGAAAAAATCTTTACAGCATTGGACTTTCCTTTCACCACCAGACGCATCCACAGCTGAGCGTCCTTTCGGCTTTGGCCCAGTCGCTTCATTCTTTCTGGCGCTACTAGTACTAGTCCTCTGCTCTTCCCCAGTAGCATATTGGACGCCTTCCAACCTGAGGGGCTCATCTTCCAGCGTCATATCGTTTTGCCTTTTGGTACTGTCCATAGGGTTTTCATGGCAAAGATACTGGAGTGGTTTGCCATTTCCTTCTCCAGTGGATCACGTTTTGTCAGAACTCTCTGCTATGACCTTTCCGTCTTGGGTGGCCCTGCACAGCATAGCTCATAGCTTCATTGAGTTATGCAAGCCCCTTCGCCACGACAAGGCAGTAATCCATGAAGGGAACCCCTAGCCTAGTTGATCTCTTTCTGCCAGATCTCATGGGCTGTGCTGATAGAACTGGGGAGAGATGGTCCCTCAAAGAAATTGACCCCATGCCATGAAGGGCTTACAAGGTCAGTGTCAGCACTTCAAATGACCTGGAAACAGGCTGGCAGCCATGCGGCGTGTGGAGCAGAGGTGCAACATGCTCTGTTCCAGGAACATAAATAGCACATCGACTGACAGAATGATAGGGCTGGAAGGGAGCTTGGAGTCCAGCATCATTCATGTGTCCCTCTCTCCACCTTGACTTTCCATGGAGCACCACCATATTGGTTGCAGTTCTGCACACTTCTCAGTGGGTTTGTTTTGTTGCCTTTTCCTGCCAGCGCCAGGGAACCTCTCAGATGGCTAACGCCTCCCCTGAGTACAGTGCGGCTGCCCTGATGGAGCTCTTGCGTGAAAAGGAGGAGAGGATCCTGGCTCTGGAGGCAGACATGACAAAGTGGGAGCAGAAGTATCTGGAAGAAAGTGTCATGCGTCAGTTTGCACTGGATGCGGCAGCCACTGTGGCTGCTCACCGGTAAGAGTGCGCACACAGACGGGGACACACACACGCACATACACTCAGACACTATTGCAAAAGAATCATGCAAAATCTGACAGGAGAAACATGCAGTGTACTCACACAACCAACAACACTTCCAATTTCATCCTGGCAAATCAAACCCAAAGAGAATTAAGGAATATTGGTAGTTGGGGAAAATCCATTTTCCAATTAATACAATATATTTTGACCATATAATAGCAAACGTATTTACCTAAGTTCTTCCTTTCCACTTCTAGTCTATAACTTATTATGCTCTCCAATTTGTATCCCCTTTCAAACATATATATTCATTTTTTTTCGAAAAGCTGGAACCATTTGGGTTTCATAAAAAAACGGGATGGATTTTATGTGTGTCTCCATTAAATCAAGTATCTACACCTTCTGATCTTAACAGTGTTAGTCACTTAAAGTATCCAATTTTCAGCAGAGTGTAAAACTGATTTGAAAGCTCTATTTGCCAGCTTAATCCCCCCAATAGTTGACAGCGGTGATGAATTTTGAAAGGGTTTGTTTCTAGCAATGGATTCTATTTTCTATCTTCCTTCTTTCTACCAATATAATGGCTATTTTAGTTCCAGTTTTTATTGAACATAAGTTTGCTTAACAATTCAATTGTCTGTATTTATAACCATGAAGGTCCATGGACACTTTCAGGATAGTTTATTGTAAAGCTTCTTGGATCAGATTGTATTTTGATGATGAAGTCTAATCCTGGGAACTGACTGAGGTCTGCTAAACTAAACTATGGTACCAAATGGAAAGGTCAACAGGGAGGAGAGCGAGAAAGATTACCAACCAAAGAGCAGTTAGATGTGAAGCCAATTTCAATCTTGGTCTTTGTGAAATGGAACAAAATCTCCTAATGAATTGTAACTGAGCTCTCACACAATGAAATTTATTTTTAAGAAGGTAAATCTTCTTAAAAGGGGCATATAAATTAATTAATTCTTGGGGGGACTCACCTTTCCTCCCCCCTGCTAGTTGTATATTCAGTGTTCCTCTCAAGCATCCGAGGAAGGGGACCGCCACACAGACCCTTGTCTAGTAAACAGCTGGTTGGTCTTCCAGGTTTGTCAAAGTTCAGTCTTGCTTCATTTGGTCCCCCAAATCAAAGAAGATTCTGCCTGCCTCACTTCCTTAGCAGATGGGATCCACAGCAGGCCTTTTCTGCTGGCACAAGTGGGGCGGACTTGTCCCACCAGGGAAAAACAACTCCTCAGATACCCTGGACCCATTCCATGTAGAGCAGGGGTCCCCAACCCCCGGTCTGTGGACTGGTACCGGTGGCCATGGCATGCCAGCAGTCGGTCCGCACAAACAAGCAAAGCCCCATTCGTGGGATGCAGGAAGTGCACAAAACCAGGCCCCCTCCGGTCTGCGGAAAATCCTCTCTCCACGGAACCGTTTCCTGGTGCCCAAAAGGCTGGGGACCTCTGATGTAGAGCTTTAAAAGTAACACCAAGACCTTGCATTGGATCCAGAAGCAAACTGGCAACCAATGCAACTGGTGCAATAGTGGTGTGCAGTCCTAGGAGCTCCCAGGACTGTTTGTTCCACTACATTCTGCACCAGCTGCAGCTTCAGAATATTCTCCAAGGATAGCCCTAAGGCTAGAGCACGTTGCAGTAATCCAGCCAAGAGATGACTAGGCATGAGTGACCTTGCGCAGGGTCTCAGGATCCAGGTAAGGGCACAACTGGTGCACAATGGGAAGTTGCCCAGAGGTCCTCCTAGCCATGACTACTACCTGCTCTTTTTAAGTGAGTCCAGGTGCATACTGCGATCTGTCTGGGATAGTCCAACCCCATCCAGCACTAATAATTATAAGCCATTAGTTCCCCACCGCTCCCTCTTGCCTCAGCTGAAGCCTGTTGTCCCCACGCAGATCCTTGCAGCCTCCAGGCACTCAGAGAGGGGTATCGGCATCGCTCGGATCACCAGGGATGGAAACGTACAGCACTGTAGCACCAGTGTACTGACGCGCTCTCCTCCCAGGGTGACAGAGGATCTCACCCCGCAGTTTCATGTAGAGGTTGAAAAGGAGCGGAGAAATTAGCGAGTCCTGCAGCACTCCACAAAAGAGTGGCTGAGAGCTGGACCTCTCGCTCCCTATTAACACTAAGTGGGATCAGCCTTGGAGAAGAGTCGAACCAGCACAAGACGGTCCCACCCAGCCCCAGTCCCTGTAGCTGCTCCAAGAGGATACTGTGGTCGATGGTAGCAAAGGCTGCTCTGAACAGAACAGAGTTGGAAGAGATCTTGGAGGTCTTCTAGTCCAACCCTCTGTGCAAGCAGGAGACCCTATACCATTCCAGACAAGTGACTGTCCAGTCTCTTCTTGAAAGCCCCCAGCGATGGCAAGACATTCCACTAGTTAATTTTCTCACTGTTAGAAATTTCTCCCTAGTTCTAGGTTGCTAGATTCTAGGGAGAGATCTTTGATTAGTTTCCATCCGTTGTTTTCCTTGTGGCAGCCCCTCCAATTTTGGAAGAATGCTATCATGTGACGTCCTAGTCCTTCTTTTCACTAAACTAGACATAGCGAATTCCTTCAACTCTTCTTCATATGTTTTAGCTCCAGCCCCTAATCATCTGTTGCTCTTTTCTGCCTCTTTCCAGACTCTCAACATCTTTTTTTATAATGCAGTGGCCACAACTGGATGCAGTATTCCAAGTGTGGTCTTAATAACACTTTATAAAGCGATACTAATACTTCATGTGATCTTGATTCTATCCCTCTGTTAATGCAATTTAGGGATGCATTGGCTTTATTGGCTGCTGCTGCTGCTGCTGGCTCAGAGCTAAGCGATTGTCCACTAGGGCAAGATCAAAGTTACTTCTATTGAGCCAGGTTTCACCTAATCTGTACCTGTACATTTGTTTTTTCTTGCCTAAGTGTAAAACCCTACTTTTCTCATCATTGAATTTCATTTTGTTAGATGGGGCCCAGTGTTCAAGTCTGTCTAGAGCCATCTGGATCTTGAGCCTATCTTCTAGAGTATTGGCTATTCCTGTCAGCTTAGCGTCGGCTGTAAATTTGATGAGCTCCCCTTCTATTCCCTCATATAAATCATTTATGAAGCTATTAAAGAGTATTGGGCCTTGTGATACCCCACTGCTTATTTCCCTTGATGTAGATATAGTACCAAGGGGACGCGGTGGCTCAGTGGGTTAAGACGCTGAGCTTGTCGATCAGAAGGTCGGCAGTTTGGCAGGTCGAATCCCGAGTGCTGCGTAGCAGAGTGAGCGCCTGTTACTCGTCCCAGCTTCTGCCCACCTAGCAGTTCGAAAGCACGTAAAAATGCAAGTAGAAAAATAGGGACCACTACGGTGGGAAGGTAACAATGTTCCGTGCGCCTTTGGCATCTAGTCATGCCGGCCACATGACCACGGAGACATCCTCGGACAAGCGCTGGCTCTTCGGCTTTGAAACGGAGATGAGCCCCTAGAGTCGGAAACGACTAGCACGCATGTGTGGGGGAACCTTTACCTTTACCTAGATATAGTACCAGCAAGGACTACATGTTGAGTGGGATTTGTCATCCAGTTACAAATCCATCTGGGGGTGATGCTGTCCCACGTTTTTCTAGCTTTCCAAGAAAAGGCTGTCATCTACTTTGTCAAATACCTTATTGGAATCCAAGCAAACTAATTTAGTCACTCGTCAGATTGAATTGGCATGATCTGTTTTTTACGAACCCGTATTGGTCAAGAGAGGGAAAGGAGAGGAAGGAGGGATGCGCTTCCCTTATCCCACTCTTGCCAGAGTTCGTCCACAGGTGCGACCAATGCCGGTTCCATCCTGTAGCACAGCCTGAATCTGGACTGAAAGGGTCCAGGTAATCTTTCATCCAGGACTCTCTGGGGCGGCCGTTTTTCCCACCAACCTCCCTAGAAAGGGTGCTGATGAAAGTTGTCCAGGGAACTTGGGTCCCCTTGGGGTTTCTTGAGGAGGGGGGCACAGCAGGGTCTCTTTGAATGACACCGGAAAGACCCCCTCCTGCAGCACTGCATTAATCATCGCTGAGACCCCCCTGTAGGTCTCCTTCCTGGATGCTTTCCCAACCAGCCGGGACAGGATCTAATAAGTAGGTAGTTGCTTTAACAGCCCCATGGACTCCTCCTCCTCCTCCTCCTCCTCCTCCTCCTCCTCCCTTCTTTCTTCTTCTTAACAGGGTCAGGCCGTTCCCAGACAATCTGACAAGTCCTTTTCCCAGGCATCTCCATTTGACCTGCTCCACGCTTGGACTTCAACTGAGAATGCATCCAAGTGATTTTACCCAGCTGGTGCTCAAATTCCTCTACATGGCCCTGTAAATGGGTGGCCTTAAACAGGCCATCGGGCAACACACTGCAGCCTCAAGGAGTCTGCCACATGGTAGACCTTAATTTTGGCTCTGACCCATGTCCGGACGTCTTCATTCTTAGTTTTCCTCAGGCGGGTCTCCCCGCATGTTTCTCCCCTTTTCAGCACCCTCAATTCCTCTTGGGGAGCTGAGGGTGCTGAGGTTTTGGGCTTCTGGGCTTCTGAAAGCCCAGCCGGTCCACTAGCCTCTGAGGAGGGAACCATCTGAATAGGTCCTGACTCCCTGTGGAGGCGGGCAGTGTTGGGAGATCTTATACAGTCTCCAAGGCCTGGTCTTACTCTGATGGGGGCATAATGACAGATACCCCACCAGATCATGTTGCCACTGCTCTGAAAAGAAAATCCTATCCGGAGTGTGGCCACGATCCTTGGATGATTTGGGATAGGCCCATGGCTGCCACGGTGGCTGTGAACCCACTCCTGGTTGCTTCCGAGGTCAAGCCCAGAGATGACAGATTGAAGCCCACCAGGATCATAAATAAGCCTGGGGAGCTTCCCTGCCAGCCCCGAAATGGCCCCCAGCAGCCGGGCAGGGAGGTTGCCAGGCAGCAGCAGCAACATGCCCAACTGTCCCCTTGAACCCAACTTTAGGAAGAGGGCCTCATCCCTGAACACTTGTGGAGCAAGGCCCTGATAACCATTGCTGTGCTCCCTACCTGCCCTGAGGCCTGGACTCGTGCCAGGCCTTAAACCCAGCTGGACCCATTTCCGAGAGGAGAAACCCCCCCTGAGAACACCCAGGTCTCAATGAGGCACGCCAGGTCAGTTGTTCTTCCCCACAAATAAGGGAGGTGTTTTGTTGTTAACTGAGCTGGCATCCATCGGCAGCAGCCAAAGGTCTGAGCTTCCCAGGGTCCACCGTCTATGGTCTGGGCATGAGCTCAGAGGGCAGGGACATCTTCCCTTTTGGTTCCCATCCTGCCCATCACCACTTGAATCTGTTCCCCTGTCCCACATCCTCTACAAGGAGAGCCTCCCACCCACCCAGGCCAGCGGCCCTGCCCTTCTCCCAGCCAGCCCCATTCAATGATCTATCGGAGGTGGGAGAGGAGGGGATCTGATGGTGGCACTCCAGCACCGTCCAGACTCAACAAAGACCCAAAGGGGCCTTATCCCTATCATTTGGGGCTGGGGGGAGGCTAAAATCTTATGCCATCCTGAGTCACATATGCCCTCCAGCCATTCTCTCTCTTTTTCTGTTCTGGTCATTTAAACTAAAGACACACATATTTTCTTGCATCTCAGAATCTAACTATTTTTTTGTATATGGGGATTTGTTTTGCAGGGGAAATTGGATTATCTTATTTTCCCTTGCTCTCCAGTGGTTGAAATGGCCTGATTCAACCAGCTGCATTTTGCAGTTCTGCTGCTGATGGAACAAGTTGGTTTCCTTCTTGTCTGCTAAGTGGGAAGCTTCTGTGTCTAAAAGCCAAGCAGGGATCCCTGACTCTCCATCCAATACTGTTTGCAGAGACACCACTGTCCTCAGCCCTTCGCCCAACACCAGCTACGACACCTCCCTGGAAGCTCGCATCCAGAAGGAAGAGGAGGAGATCCTTCTGGCTAACCGGAGGTGCCTCGACATGGAGGGCAGGTAAGGAGCAGCTGCTTCTGAAATCCAGAATTCTTAATTACCCAGAAATCCATGGAGCCTTGACTGCTCAGGAAGTGTCAGGCTCAAAAACCAAGAAAGATACAGAGAGTTACTTTTAAGTGGTTCTTTTATTCTTCCTCACCCATAGGCAGAAATCTTGCCAAATTAAAGTAACTACTTGCCTCATTAAATATATACTCTGTGAACGTCTTCCTCCCAACCAAATTATCTAAGCTGATTCTTGGTCCTCTGGGATGCAACCCCTCCCTCCTGGGAATCCAGACCACATTCCGCCATAGGATATTGTATAGGGGCTACTTTTGAAAAGTGGCCAAGTTGGAGTTGACACAAAGTAGAGTAACAACTAGCATAAGGTAGAAAGAGCAGGAGATTCCAGAACTGAAAGATCTACATCAGTGACCATTTGCTTGTCAGGCACAGATAAGATGATTGTATTGACCTAGAAAATGCCAAGGTTCCAATTAATGAAACCAAATAAAACAGAACTTCTAGGCTTGAAGTTTCCTCAAAGAGTATGTTTATTGGATACATAATATTGGCACAGTCAAAAGTGAAACCAATTCTAAAATTCCCCCCCCCCCCCAGGGATTCAGTATAACTAAATGTAACGATCCCTCTACTATGTGATGGATCATGCTACCCAAGGAAAGCAATTGGTGGGACCTGTGACACATTTTCTCTCCACCTTCCAATTCCTGTGAGAATGACCGTGGCTCCCACGGGACCACTTTGTCTTTAGTCTAGCAATGCTTTTGTTTTCTTTCCTTCCTCCTAACCAATGTGGCAACTTAGAATGACAAAGATGGCTTCAGCCTGGTTCATTTCAGAAGTTGACAGAAAGTCCTAAATGGCTTAGGCAGGGCAAGCCTGTGCTTGCGGTGGCCCCAGCTAGCTGTTAAGCCCTGTGAAGAGGCCCTTTGAAGGCGACCTGTTTTCAGAGAGCATTCACAATGAGAACCTGGTCCTGCACTGCTCTCTGTGGTGCACACTCTTGGGAAATTGCGGACATGCGGTGTCTTCATCATGTAAATGAGTGATGAATCTTGTTCTCCTGCCTGTTTTTAATACTCAGAGGGTGAAATGCAGGAAAATAGGTTGGCAACCCACATTCTAGCATTTCCCCAAGAGATAAAGCAAAGCAATGGAGTAACTTGTCCTCCAATCAGGAGGAGGAGGAGGAGGAGGAAGGCAATCTTTGACATTTCTGCTCATTAGCTAAATGGCCAGTGTCATTTCTCCACCCTGAGAGGGATTGGGGCCTTTCAGTTGGCCAAGAGGAGGTTGTGGGGGGAGGGGGAGAATCCCACTTGAGAAAAGAGCTGGATCTATGAGTCTCTAGTTTCGCTAGTCTCCCTTTTCAGTGTGTTTCCTGGAGTTACTGAAATTCCTCCATGCCGCTTTTGAAAATGTTGGATTGAGGCTAATGTGGCTTGACAGGGCTTCTTTGGAAGCTCCCTTTGCTTACACACCAACGCAGCACATTCAGGTCTTCCATATCCTCTTGTCATTATTTGGATGTTGACATCTGAATCTGCCGCTTTCCTGGTCCGGAGCACCACAGGCAGGCCAGCATCTCGCCAGCTAGCCGATGACTTCAACAGGCCCAAGTTTCTGAATCTTTGGGAGAGCTTATATAGCCTGAAAAACGTGGGGGTAACTGAAATGAGGAGGCTGCTCTTTTATCCCACCTTAGAATCAAGACTCTTCATGCGCAGATCATTGAGAAGGATGCCATGATCAAGGTTCTTCAGCAGCGGTCCCGGAAGGAGGCCAGCAAGACTGACCAGCTGTCTTCCATGCGGCCTGCCAAGTCCCTCATCTCCATCTCCAACACTGGCTCCGGCTTGCTCTCCCACTCCTCCACACTCAGCAGCACCCCCATCCTGGAAGAGAAGCGGGAGGACAAGAGCTGGAAAGGCAGCTTAGGTGATTGCTTAGTGTGGTTTTTTTAATAGACAAGCCAAAGGAAAAAAAATAATACAAAGATACCATATCAATAAGTAGAAATTGTAAGAGTTTTACAGTGAGTGCTCTGCATTTTATTGAGGAAAGATTAACCAGAGAATCAGAAGTTATTTTTAACAAAAAAAAAAAGATTTTTACATGTCTTTTAAAACTCAGAGTTGAATGCTAGTATCTTCACTATTTTATTATTTAAAGATCAATCTCCTAAAATGTTTGGTCTTGGAGCATAAATAAAATTTGATTAAAATCACCAAACATAAAAACTTTATTAAGTAAATTTTTAGTTTCTAACTTCCATGATCATTATTTGCTATGAAATATTGCACCACCCCCAGAGGGCGTAAAGATCTGCCGTTTGGGGCATGCAGACCACTGGCGGCTGAAGCGAAGACCTACATGCTTTTGTTTGCCACAAATTAAAAGTACACGGTAGTACACAAATTATGAAATTTGTTCCGTTGTAGATTGAGCAATTTGTTCCAAATTTATACATACATAATTTTTTCCAATAAATGTATATTTATTAATCAAGTAAAAAACCTAAAAGGAGAAAGAATCTATGTATATAATTACATAGAGAGCAGTGTAATCCCTTAACTTATCTATATTGCTATTGATCTTTTTCCTACTCCCCATGACTTTTTCAAGGATGCTGCTTGCAAGATTTACATTTTAACAAAGATTTTTAAAGTTGCTTCTGGCATCTGGGAAATTAAAGATAAGTTGACAGACTATAAGGATAAATGAGGACTAAACCCTGTTTGATGGCTGCCTTATAGACTGCCAATATGGAATTCAGCTCTGCTTGGAGATTGCAATTTATGCAAGCCTGCTTCCTTTCTCAGTCATGCACGTGCTTCCTTGCTTGGTAAAGTGTGGAATAGGCAAGGGTCAGCAGCTGGGCCTGGCCCATGGCAGAGCCAAGCCTGAAGTAACCACCCACCCCTCTTCCCTGCCAGGTGTTCTGCTGGGAACAGAATGCCGCTCGGAGTCCATCCCTTCCACTCCCTCACCGGTTCTTCCCTCCACGCCGCTGCTCTCTGGGCATTCCAAAACGGGCAGTCGGGACTGCAGCACCCAGACGGACCGGGGCAGTGAGCAGAGCAAGGCCCCTGCTGCCTCCCCTGCGCCCCCCACACCGGGGAGACTCCCAATGGTGAATCTGGCCTATGGGGCAGACAAATCAGGTATGGAGGGGTGCCGCTTTCAGTTAGGTCTCCAGCACTGGACATGGTAGAGGTCAAGCAAACTGGCCTGTGTCTCATCCTCCACTGCTGGGTCCTGCTCCCCGAAACTGCCTGAAGTCAGGGCCCAAAGACAAAGATTCTTCTAAGCAGTTTCCTTTATTGTTCCTCACCTATAGACAGAAATCTTGCCAAACTAGTGCAAACCACTTGCATCGTTAAAGATGTACTCTGAGAACTGATAGGGAGGAGCTGCCTCGAACCTCTTCCAACCAAACTCTCTGCGCTTCACTGTCTCTTGGTCCTCTGGGATGCAGCCGCTCCCTCCGGGGAGTCTGGACTTCACACTTGGGGTCAAGAAGTGCCAGTAGGAGCGGAGCAACCAGGTGATGACAGGGTTGGCCACAGGTGCACTGCTCATCCCCAGTGTGTGTTGGGACCCCAGAATACCTGGCTTTCTTGGCTGAGTTGTCTGGGAATTGTGCAGGTCATCTTTGTCTAGCAAGCAAAATTGGGACAAGCAACTGGGTCATTAAGCAAAGTGGTCACTAAGAGAAAGCACATATCTGCTAACGATCTGACGACAGCATTCCTTTGCTTTGTAGACATACGAAGATTGTAAATGGGATGGATTGCAAAGTTCCTTTCTCATCACTGGCATAAGTTCAAACAGTTGCTAAATGAGGAGTCCCTATAGTTTCATTCCAACTGGAGGATGCAACTTTTGGAAGCTGCCGTGGTTTCTGTTTTCGACAAAGCCACAGAAAATTGGCATGGCAGCATTGAGTGAGCTAGAAGCCCCTCCCCCCCAAAAAAGAGCCACACAGGCCTCAGGCAGGCAGTTCTGTGGTTTTAGTGTTGAAGCCCTTCCAAGAGGCCAAGCAGGAGTGTGTCACCCCCTCCTCATTGCAGGATCTCCCACACCCTCTCTGTTTGTGGGAACCTCATGCTAAGGGTGTCAAGTAAAGCCACACCCATTTTGACCATCTTCCCAACAACTGAGGTTTGTGTTAAAAGGGTTGGTTAGATAAACAGATGGCCAGCGAAACCTGGTCATAAATGATGAATGTATTGCCCGTTGATTTCAAGAGTACTTTTCTCACCACCCTTTTTGACATTTAATCATAGTCACACTTTGCCTTCTCCTTCTCGTATCTGCAGATGGCTCTGTTTTCCATTCCAGCACCCTAGAAAGGAAAAACTCACCTCAGAATTTGGGGCAGGACCTCAAAGACGGAGAAATGGTGGAGTATCTTATCTGAAAAGAACGTGCTGAAGACGTAGCAAGAATAATTTCTCTGGATACTTTTAAAGATAGAAATCACAGTTACTGTCTCATAAAGGAACCTTTTTTTATTTGTGTATATACTTTTCTCTCAAAGTTATGAACAGCTTAACTTATAATTTGTTCCAAAATTATTAAACTAGATTAAGAATTGTTTTCCTTACCTTTTTTAAAAAAAGAATTACTGGATCTGGTAGCAGCTGGATGAAAGTAAACCAAGGTCTTAAATGCACTACATTTAAAATTACAGTATTTTTTAAAAAGTTTGTATTTAAGAGAAACTTGTTAGCTCTCTGGATATCCATAATGCCTTTCCAAGCCAGAGTCCGCCATTTTTGCAAGACGGGCAATGGTGCTGCCACGTTTTGAGTATTAAATTTCCTGAAGTCTCCAGTTTCCTCGAAATCTTTGAGCCTCCAAGAGGTGGAGGGAAACTTCCTCTCCATCCTTTCCTTCTAAGATGAATGTCCCATTTTTGTAAAACATTCCAGAACTGGAGAAAAAAAAATCCAGACTTTCACAATGTGCCTGCACTTAGATTTTGTTCTTTAATATTTGTGTCTTGTCTGATGAGATATCTTGAAATTTTAGGGGGTGTCATTTTCATGCATCAGGATAAGGAGTAATATCTACTGTCCAGTTTTGGATGATGAAGCCTGTGAGAAGCCACGTCTGCCTGGACGCTGCTCGGTCCTGAGAAGCCCAGGTCATTCCACTAGACCAGGGGTAGGCAACCTCGGCTCTTTTATGACTCATGGACTTCAACTCCCAGAATTCCTGAGTCAGCATAAGCTGACTCAGGAATTCTGGGAGTTGAAGTCCATGAGTCATAAAAGAGCCGAGGTTGCCTACCCCTGCACTAGATGGACCCGGTGGAGGCTTCAAGGCCCTCTCTGGACGCCAAGGAGGGGGCTCTTTGTGAAACCAGGCCAAAAGGCCCTTTTTTCCTTTTTTATGCTCCCTTTTCCACTTTTTCATTCCCAAATGGTTTGACTGTATCTCTGAATCCTTGTATATTATGATTTAGTGCCTTACTTGAGGCAATATTTACAGCAGGGTCAGTATTTTCAGAAATAATAAAAGGTGGATCAAAACACTTGTAATTTTCTGAAATGCTCCTTTCTGCACAATAAAATAAAATAGATATTAAACTTCAGGGTTTTCTATTCCCCAACCCATACTTCCAGCCACAGGTATACTTTGGGAATTGAGTAAATTTTATACATTGGGGTAATCAAGACTGCAAAAGTACATTTTAGTATTTTCATTTAGTTTCTAGTAGAAATACATTTACATGTTAATGACTGTCCAAATAGATACCACATTGAGGTATATTAAATTGGGGACTTTACTGAAAAGCAAAGAGCCAGTTTTGTACTCTTTGCACTTCTGGATTAAGCCAAATGCCCTTTGAGTAGGCTTTACTTTCTTGTCCTTGAGAAGGAGCCTTTTAATGGCTGGCCTGTTACATTAGGTGCTTTTCTTGGTGAAAGGACAGGTCCTGCTAAATGCTCCATGATTTTGAATAATTTCTTGCCTACAATGTTAAATTAGAGTGGAATGGGTAAGGGGAGCTAATTCTCCTTAAATTAGCAGACATCATTTTTTGCAGTACTCACAGAATATTAATTTGGAGAAGGCCAAAGCACAGGATAGCCTGCAACTCCTTAGCATTTGAAATGTATCCTCTCCCTCCTGAGATGTGCCTTCAGCATCCAACATTGGTGTGTTTAAGAAAACTGAGCTTTTGCTTTGCTTGAACAAGTTGCAACTTTTTCCTTACAATGGTTCTTGGCTGTCAGGGAGCCTAGAGGTCATATAGCTGTGCCTTTTCTTCTGGGGACTTTTTGGGAAGGTTGCTTTGCCTGGTAGGAGAACCCAGATGGTGGGTTATATCGGATCCTTTGAGGGGGGGGGGGCACCCACCATTTCTCCCCTCCTGCAGAGCTGATTTGTGATGAAAATGAGTAGGATACTGTATCCCTTGGGGTTGTGCTGAAGCCAAGCTTTAGACTAAGAGTTTAACACAAACTCGGGTAATAGAAGCAAGGATATACAAAGTTGTGTAATGGAAAGCTGCCCTTGCAGTTTTTATCCAATAAGAAACAGTCCTGTGAGCCTGGAGGTGCCAGAATGCCGAGTTGTTTGGGAAATGCTTATTTCTTTGCTTGTGAACATGTTGAAACTGGAGATGTGGCTGAGTTCTAAACATGTTGAATGGTTTATTTCCCCACTTGGTGCAACTATGTATTTCCTCTGTACCTGTGTAAGAACGCGTGTCAATGTCTACAATGCAGCTCCCGTGATCATTGTAATTGTACTTTATTTACAGTATGAAGAAAATGCTTGGAGGGTTTTTTTCTTCCTTCCTAGCAGTTAAATAGCCACACAAAAACAACCTGTGCTATTCTGCTAGTTTCACCCGTTTTCTACCCTTCAGACGCGTCGGAAGCAATAGCTGGACATGACAAAAGCTGCAGTCTAAGCCACGCCAGGGGCAACATCAAGTTAGGAACTGTGCCAATCTGCGTGATCCAGGCTAAGCCCCCCCCCAATGGTTGGTTGGCATGTGTGTCGCCATCTCTCTCGTGGCTCTGCCTTTAGGAGGCTGCATGGCAGAGGCAGGCGGGGAGTGGGTGGAGCTGCCCAAGTGCCCCATAGGCGACCAAAGACTTTTTGCCCAGAGGGAGACTGGAAGCTGCGTCTGCTTGCAAATGGGGCACTTGGGAACCACTTGCACGCAGAGGAAGCTTCCTTGGTCTCCCTGGAAATGGAGTGCTCGGTTTCCAAGTGCCCCAGAGGCACCCAAACACTTTTCGCCCGAGTGGAGAAATGACGGGTCTGGACTGGAAGCCTCGTCTGCGTGCCAATGGGGCACTTGGGAACAGAGCGATTAGCCCCCTTCCCAAGCAACCCCCCCCTTGCACGCAGAGGAAGCTTCCAGTCTCCGTCTGGGTGAAAGGATCAGTCCGGATTGCTTGCCTCCCCCCTGCCCCCCGCCTCTGCCTCCGGACTTACCTGCCTTGTGCCAATAGGGCAGGGGGCCCAACCCCCCTTCCCGGGCTTATATTTGGGGTAGGGCTTATATTAGGCCCACCCCCAAAAAACAGGCTTGGGCTTATTTTCAGGGTGGGTCATTTTGGGGGAAACGGTTATTAAGAGAGATAAGGTCAAGAAGAAATAGGTGACCAGTTAATGTGCATTGTATGCAAAAATGGGCATATGAAAAAGGCAGTTTGAGCAGGTTAGGCATACAAAGAGTTTATGAAGAAGAAGTGGTCAGGATAGGGATGTAGTTGGGTGGGGTGGGGTGGGAGATCTTCAAAAAAAGAAGGGAGAATTTTAAAGATCAAAAGAAGTTAAAAAGTGATGTCTGAACATGGTGGGAGAAAGCTTGTTAAAAAGGAACCAATTTTGATCTGAGGAGACATTTCCTGACTTGAGAACAATTAACCAATGGAGCAGCTTTCCTCCTGGGGTTCTGGGTGCTCCATCGCTGGAAGTTCAACCATAAACTGGACAACCATTTGACTGGGATGGCATAAGGCTCATGCCTTGAGCAGGGGGCTGGGCTGGAAAACCCCCAAGGCCCCTTCCAGCCCTAGGATTTTCTGATTCTGATTGGGAGAAAAAAATACCATGTACAGTGATATTTAGCTACATTTCCTTTCGTTTATCTCCTGTCTTTCCATAATTTTGCTTATGACGAAAGACAAATCGCATGATAGAGATGTATGTAATGCCTGCATGTAAATAATCAGTACAAAAATATGTGAAATTTTGCATTGAGTCTGACTACAATGAACAGGAAAAAGAGATAATTAGGACAACTAAGAGGGTGGAAGAACTGTAACATTTCAACCTCTGGGGGATTTGGGGGTTAGAAGAAAAAGCCAATGGAAATTTCATAAATGGATATAAAATTATGCTAGTCAGTAGAAATAAATACAGTTTTTCTTTCCTGACATGGAATCATGCAATTAAGTCAAATTGGGGATAGAGAGATTCAGGATATACTAAAGGAAGAACATGACAGATTGTCTCTTAAAACCTGGTGTTCATCTACACACCATCCAATTTGGCTGTTTTCAAGAGTGGAGTAGTAGAGTAGCAACCCAGAATTTCTAATTAAGGCAGATTACCTTAATTCCACCCTGCCCTTGTGGGCCTCTTGGACGCAGAGTCTGCCTTTTGGGAGAGCAGAAGACTGGACCAAAAGGTTGGCTTCACACACAGTCTTAATCCACAAGTGTGACTTTTTACCTCTCTTGCTATGCTTTTGGGCTTTGAAAAATATAGTTGGAAACCCATTGTGGCTTTTTGGTACATTAAGCAAACAATGGCTTAAATGTGGGAAGCAAGATGATATGCAAGGAAGTCTAAGTGTTCACTTAAAATGTTATCAAGGTTCTTGAATTAATCCATTTCCTGGCTTCCTGCTGCATGTCTTCTGGCTCTGAGGGCATCTCCCCTGCCTCAAGGGAGCCCAAATACTCTTCAAGGCAAATCTGATTACGCCACCTGCACCACAGACTGGACTAAGACTGCAAACAGATCAGGCTTGCACAAGCTTCACACATTGCACAAATGTAGCTGCTAGGATTTTACAGATCCCTTTATATGGTTAAGAGCAACTTTTAGTTTATTGGTTTCTCTTGCTCTTTTCTCTCCCTCTTTGCCATTATTTGAACATTTACATATGAGTATTGCTTATTCCCCAGTTCTTTGATGCCGGATCTCTGCCTTACCACTTGCCTTCCTTCTCTGGAAGGGCAGAATGACCCATAAGTGACTGGCACCACAAATATCCCAGGAGGTGACAGCAAGATGCACAAATATCTCTTAAGTAAGGCACTGAATTCAACCAAAGGCGACTTTTTATCACTTTAAGTGAGCTTGAATAGACAACAACCAAACTGATTTATCTTGTTTCAATAGGTGTACGCAGCATGAATTCTTTGTACCAGCGTCAGTCTGGATTTCTACTGTGAAAAGAGCATTGCTATTGTTGCCCTTTTGCTGCTGTCATTCCATTTTTGATGGTTGAAACATTCAGGGTCAGGGGGTAGGAAGCCTGTGTGATCCTCTGCTCTACATGCTGCAATTCCAGGGCTGCAAAGTTCTCTCTTCAGCAATTTTATCCAATTCTGGATATGACCTTCTGGTACCCAAGTCTGTTGAGTCGAGATTGATGGACAACTCCATATGGACTTTTTGACAATACTACACAGGTGCTTGGTTATTGTCTTCTTCTGGAATGTCCTTTCGCTTCCTGGTGTAGCCTTCTCACCAGGGACTTCCTGTTGGGACCCACATACTAACTGTGCTTGTCCCAAGGTACTTTTCAAAAGGCAACTACACTGCCTTGTTTTTCTTTGAAAAAGTTTTGTTTCTCATCCAAGAAGCTTCTTCAGTTCTGACTGAATAGTGGGAAATAAAAGGATGTATATTTGCAGTCATTTGGTTGGTAGCACTCTGAAGGTTAGTTGCTAGCTTTCTGGGAGACATTGAGGCCACTTGGGGATTTATCTGTACCCTCAAGGTCATCTGAATCAGAATGGAAATGGGTGTGAAACCTTTTGGGGACAGCTGAAAGGACTGCATTGTAAACCAGAGGTAAAGGTAAAGGTTCCCCCACACCTGCGTGCTAGTCGTTTCCGACTCTAGGGGCCGGTGCTCATCTCTGTTTCAAAGCCGAAGAGCCAGCGCTTGTCCGAGGACGTCTCCGTGGTCATGTGGCCAGCATGACTAGACGCCAAAGGTGCACGGAACGCTGTTTACCTTCCCACCGGAGTGGTCCCTATTTTTCTACTTGCATTTTTACGTGCTTTCGAACTGCTAGGTTGGCAGAAGCTGGGACGAGTAACAGGCACTCACTCTGCTCATGTCAAATATCTCCCTCTTGTTGCCTTTAACCATGCTTGGCTTCCCAGCACACACAAAGTTGGCCAGTTACTACTAATAAAAATAAATAATAAGGGGATTGGAGTCATTTGTCTGGAATGGTATAGTTTGCTGCTTGGGCAGGGGGTTGGACCCCTCCAACTCGGTTATTCTGTATTCTGTAATACCGAGACCACACAGTGAGTTTACTTTTTAGAATTCAGACAACTCTATGTGTGCATAAAACAGGAGTTTCTCTGGAATTTCCCATCTGCTAGGAAATGACTCAGCTAGTGGCTTTGCATTTTTAATTCATCTGTATGGCACAAGAAGGGGGAAGGGTGGCTTGTAAGGTAACCTCTTCTGGTACATTCCTGCTCAATTTACTCCATCCATCCAGCTAGACGCTTTGGGAGCTGTTCTGCTAAGCTCCCACCAGGGGGCCTTCTGCCATCAACAATGAAGGAGATGAAGCAATGTTGACCATGAACAGGATGCCCAGTCAGTATGAACCGCTACATTATGGCAGATTGAAAACAGCAAAGTTCCAATACTTCTCTGCATTCGTTATGTCTGCAAAATGCTGGCCAATAGCATTATTCCAGATGACTCATTCCTTTTGGATTCTGTGGCACCAAGCAGTTCCCTCTGCTGGCCATTGTATGTGGTTTCTTATGCATCGGGAAGAAATGTCCTGGCTGAGTGGATTATCGGGGCCTGAGCTGGAAACAGTGTTGGTCATCATTGTAAATGACTGACAGCAGGACTTAAGATGGCAGTGGCACACCACTCCTTGTTTTGCTAAGATACTTAATGGTTTTGGATAGCACATCAGTATGGTATCCTTTGCGGCTGCTCGCAAGGGTTGGGGATTGAAGGCTGTTTTACAGTGGTCCCTCTCCTTTGTAAAGGCAGCAATTCTACTTGGAAGGAGAGGTATTGGAAGCAGATCGAGGTCTTGGACACTAAAGCAAGCTGCCCCAGGCTCAGCCCTCACCCATATACTATTTTCTACATAAAACCACTCAGAAAAGACAAACTTTGCTTTGGAATTAAGAATCATCAATATATCTCATCCAAGACCCAAACCTCAAGGTCATTGCCCGGGAACGTCTGAGGCAGACAGCAGTTTCCAGAATAAAGCAAGTGCAATAGATGGTTGGACAATGGGAGGGGAGGGGAGGAAAAGTTTTCCTATGCTGTTTGCACGCAAAAACTGGCTTTTCTACTTCTGTACCCATATGGCTTTTCAGTAAAGTTCTTTTGCTGTTTAATGCAGTGGGTTGACAGGGAGCTTGTGACATGGGGGATTTTTGGAGATATTGTTATAACAAATGGTGCATAGAAACATAAGTCTACTCACACTTACTGCCTTCTGTGTTAGTTGGGTCAGAACAGATAGGCTCAAGACTGAATTTCAGTAAGATGGAGATATTGTTCTGGTTCCACCTGCTGCTCTGGGAGGGGTCACATTTCCTCTGAAGAATAAGTCATCTGAGCATTCTGACTCAGGCAGAGACTCTAGTTGATCTGCTAGTTATGTCCTTTCCTGGCCAAAAACCAATGGAGACACCACTGACTCTTGTCATTGTTAGACCACAGAAAATTGTGTTATGTGGTGCCGTGTCAGTCCTACAACAGGCCAAACCAATGCCACATAAGTCAGGATTACTTTTATTGGAACAGATATACTAGCAAAAATGCTGAAGTCTGAATGTTCCCACTTTAAATTTGTGCAAACTAGGGAGGGTTGAACCTGATGCCACCACCCTCTCCTCACTATGAACAACGTGCCCCATCTGTTCCAACAAGAAGAGTCGCCTTTCTTTTATCCTTTAGGAAAGGGATGAAAGCAGTATTCTGCTTCAGAATTTTATTTAAGATATAGCAACTAACATACTTTTAATTATACATTTTGGTCTGAAGTCAATACAAATTCATTATGAGTCACAGATAAAGAAATCTAGTAATCTGAACATGAATTCATGTAATAGCAAATAATTTAAAGGGTTTCACAAAAGCTTCAAGAATTAAGGGGGATTTTTTTCAGCTTCCCTATAAAATAGTTTTTGGTTAATGACCACTGTCAGCTTCCAACAAGTAAGTCATTGGGGAAGGCAGTAGGAAGTCACAAATGGGAATCATGACATGTCATGCCTAATGACTGCAAGGGATTCACCTAATGATTGCAACTGGAATGGCTGTTTTAAGTTGGCACAGTTGTGTCACTGAACTTTAGGATCGTATCACTTAACGATTGAGTTCCTGTATCAATTCTATTGTTAACCAAGAACTATCTATAAGTATGGGATGATTTTGATAAAGATGGCCAGAAACCTGAAATATTGATGTTTCTTCCCTTCAGCAGTATTTCTGCATTGTTGGATCTCTTTTAGGGGGGTGTGCCTTCTGGTGGAGAATTTGTGGCCCTCCACAAGTTGGAGGTGTTGGGTATGCTCAACCTTCTCTTAAGACTTTGGGGAGACATGATGACCTCCTTCAAGGACCTGAAGGCTGAAATGGAGAAGAAGAGGCAGAATTGTTCAGAGCTGTTCCACGAGATGGAACCAGAAACAAGGGGATTAAAAATGCAAGGAAGCTGATTTCACCCTAATGATGAAATCGTACTATCTAACTGTGAACCATTTTGCGTTTGCAGTGCCCACTCTTGCACCAGAAACATTTAAACCAGAAGCCTGGATGGGAGATCACTGGACACTGCGATTTTCAAATTCTCCTTAATTCTATGAAAGGAGACTAGGTTCAAGAATGCAATAAATAATTCTGATGGATGAGAATATTTAGCTACAATATATTTTTCTAAACAGAAAGTATCATTAAAAGAAAAAATTACATCATTTAACGTTCCAGCATAACATTTATAGAAGTGAAGGCACATTCTTGAGAAGATTGTGACATATGCTTCATATAAACTAATATTGCACAAGATTGCTTAAAGTTCCTGTTAGCTTTCTTTCAACAACCTTGGACTGTTTCCTGAAAAGAGAATCAGCAGATCTGGGACTTTAGCTTTTTGACTGCAGGAAGCAAAGAGGCTCAGAGAGGCAAAAACAGTTCTAGCTTTTCTCTTTTTTTTAACTAATTTTTCAAACTGGTGAAAAAGGAAAAGACATTTGCCTTCATTTGTGAAAAACAATTCTGATCACCGTAAGGAATCTGAAGAATGACTCTTTGCTGTTTTCTGACTTTACCCAAAATATTTGATCAGCTGGTGTCTGTCTGCTTAACAAGACTGGGATGAGCAGCAGCAGCAGATAAAACATCTGCCGACATAAAACCTTCAGAAATCTCCATCATAAATGCAATAAAACAATCCCTGCATCATTTTAATTTTGGATGCATTGAAGTATGTTTGCATAACATAGATAGGTCATCCTTGACTTGTGACCAGTAACACCTACAGCTGTAAAGCACTTCCAGTTGTCATATCACAAACACCACACACCCCCACACACGCACAAATGACTTCATTTTGGGTGCTAGTTGACGTGTCCTATGGTCATGTGACTGCAATTTGCAATACTTTTGGGGAAAATGTCCATTCAGGAGAATGGATTCATTTAACGACCATATGATTCCCTCAATCACCACCGTAAAAACAGTTGAAAAAGTGGGTTAGGTAATATGGGTGCCTCAAATTACGACTGTAATTACTTATGACCCAAATTCTGGTCTGAATTCTGGTTGCTAAACTGAGAACTATTTGTACATTGCTGGCGTGAGAAGTGTGCTCTGGAGGCCTGGGGTGCCTGCAGAAATGCTGGGACTGCAACTCGCACTATCACCAGCCATGCTGCTGGATGCCAGAAACCAGGAACGGCAGGGATTTAAATCCGGTGCATTTTAAGGTGATTGAGGCTGGCTTGGAAGATCTAAGAGGCTAAAAGACATTAAAAGTGCCGTCACTCACTCTGGCCTCCCTGGAGCACTTTTTCAGCATTTTTTTTTTTAAAAAAGGGTTCTGCTTGAAATGCATAGAGATGGACACCAAAGGGAGAGATGGATGCGCCGTGTTTTAAAAGAAGTGGACACCCAGCTAGGAGGAGAAGGGAAAGGGAAAAGGAGAAGGGACTTCTGAATTTAAAGCCAGAGAGAAAACGGGAAGGATGACATGGGGAAAGTCCTGTCTTGTATGCCTCTTTAAATAAATCAGAAAAACATGTTTCAGATACATGGAACTACCAGAAGCAAATAACAAAAATAAATACATTTAAATGAAATGCATAGCTTGTTCTAAAATCTGCTTTTGAAGCTGTTTGGCTGAGATCTGATAATTTAGGACTCCTGATAAACAAGGGTGCTTGAGGCAGGAAAGAAACTTTTTTTTTATGGAAACAGTAACTTTACACGTTTGATGAGCATTGTACATTCAAGGCAAAGAAGCAACTTTTGGTTCTTTGAAACAAAACCAAGTATAAAACATTATTAACAAATGTATCAAGATAAAGACTCTAAAAATCTTACCAAAGCATGCCAGGATGTCAAAGAACTGGATGAGAAAAAATATTTAGAAAAAAGGGATTTCCTCCTGAAACTACGAAATTCAATTCACCATGTGAATTTTCAGTTTTCATACTATGTAATTCACTTGACTAAATTGAGGCATATTACATCAATATATGTAATATGTGAACAGAATTTTTTATATATGATTTTTTTAAAAAAACCAACCTTTGCTCCGTCTCAAAAGCATCAATGCCTGTTCTTCCCCTGAGCTGGGCCAGCCAAGGCTCCTCCTCAAAGCTGAGGCTTACTCCTGTCATGGGCCCGTCTCGCTGCACGACTTTTGGCCAGCAAGTAGAATGAGAAAAGCTGCAATGCCCTGGCACCACAATCCAAAGCCATCTGGAAAGGGGTAAGCCAGTCTTGAGCCACGTTTCCTAACCACCTGATCAAACTCCAGTTAAGATCAGGATCAGGGTCTACACCAGGGATCCACAACCCCCAGTCCGTGGATTGGTCCCGGGCTGCAGCATGCCAGTAACCAATCCACATAAACAAGCAAAAGCCCATCCGCGGGATGCAGGCAGCACACAAAACCACGCACTTGCTGATCCGTGGAAAAACCTTTCTCCATGGAACCGGTCCCTGGTGGCAAAAGGTTGGGGACTTCTGGCCTAGAAAGCTAAAACCTGCGTCCAACAGGCTTAGGAAGGAAATGTTTAATTCTCCATGCTAGAGTTTTTTTTTGAACACCATCTTACTTTCCCACTCTCTCTTGGAATCCTTAGTGGATGCAACGGGCCACTCAGGATGTTTTTTGTGTGCACTCCCAGGAAAGATAAATAAATAGTGCAAGAGATCTCTGAAAGTGGATTTTCACCAATCTACCAAGAATTTTGCAGTTCTTTGTGTATTGTCAGCACAATCCCTGCAATTTTCTGAGCCCTCTCTGTTCTGGAGGCCACACCCAGAGGGCTAAAAGAGGAGAAAGGATTTTTAAAAGCTATGATTTAGGCTCCATTTCTCTAGCTGTATATTCCAAATGGTTTTATAAGGGGTATTAAAATGCCTAAATTTTGTGACTTAAACAAAAGTGAAAATTAAATAATTTTTTCATGAACTTTGATCCTGATAGTGTTTCTCACTACTCACTGATTAGGGGGATGGACTAGAAGACCTCCAAGGTCCCTTCCAGCTCCATTTTGATTGATTGCTTTAAATGAAGACAAGTTCATCATCAGGTAAAAAGACACCATGGATCTTACAAGGCTAATTCTTGCACTCACTATTTCAAAATTATGAAAGCAAAAAGTTTTGTGCAAGGCCAATTTTGTTCTCCAAACAGCTGTTCACACTCAAGCCAGATCTGCCTTCTGAAGTTAGTGTTGGAGGAGGACAGCTCTTGCAGGGAGGTGCTTCTGAATCCTCTGAGCTATGCAAGCCTGACATTCTTAGCAGGACAGAAACCCACGGAAAGGACTGGGAACACGAGTGAGGCAACTGGCAGTTCCAGTTCTTTAGGGGTCTGGACGATGGCCAGAGGAAAAGGAAGGGCTGGTTTGGCTGGACTCCCACACAAAGAAAGTGGGAAGGGGTGGCCCAACTTCTTCACAAGCCACAAATGAGGGAGGGGTAGAAAAGATGGAGCCCTGCTGAGGCCCAGAAGGTACCAGGGCTTGACTGCCTTCCAACGGCCATCGGCCAAGAGGCCAGGCGCTCAGAAGAGGGCGGCTCTGCTCTTGCCCAGTCCCAGACATGACCGTTCCTGAGAACGCCTCTGCTTCCGTGTAGAAGTAAGGCACGCTTCTTTGGCAAATGGGAAAATAACAACAAGGCCTATAAACCATAAGCTGGTAGCAACCGGAAGATATTGTTGTTTTGGCTTCTTCCCAAAAAATCAACTTGAAAAGCAACTCAGTATTGTAGTTCCAGATTCTGTTCCATTTTGGAACCTTTGGTCCCCTTCTGGCTGCTAAGAGAAGCAAAACAGCGTGGAACACGCTGATCGCCCTGGGCGAAAGCCGCAGTGTGCCCTCCCTGGTGCAGCTGGGCAGGTCCAGCGCAAGAGATGCCCGAACAGCCTCTTCACACGGCTGTGTCGTCTTCCTCCCGGGAATCCCCAACCAGCAGCGAATGCTTGTCGGGCTCACTCAGGGCAACGTTGCTGAGCGAGCGCTTGTCGGAGAAGAGGGAGGCGATGGAGGCTTGACTGTAGTGGATAATTCGGTCCATGAGGCTCAGTTTCGGAGACCCTGGCCCAACATCGTCAATCCCAATGTGGACGCTGATTTCTGAAGTGCTCTTGCACCTCACCTGGCTGCGGGCATGGCGCTCGTACTTCTCACAGGTAGGCTTCTTATAACTAAAGGGGAATACAACCGAGATCGGTGGGTGGTTCTTGAAAAGCTGAGCCAGGGATTACCCTAACCTTTCAGCCCCAAGAGCCCTGTGTGTGAGGCTGACCTTTGTGGCACCTTTTACATTTTTTTTTGGGGGGGGGGGGGAAGGGATACTAGTGGCAAACTTTGTCTCAGTCCGAAGAGCACAACTCTTCCACCAAATTACTCCCAGTCAAGAAAGTTCCTTACTTCTCTGCTATGGCTTTTATAGCCTCAAAACATTTTCCTTCTTGCTTTAACATTTTGTTTCACGTGGCGTTATTGCAAGCCTTCCTGGTCCGGAGATGGCCCGGCACGCTTTAAAGGCAGCACGGTTCCCCTTCTCCCAAGGAGAAGGCCTTTTCTGCAGCTTCTCCATCAACCCACCAGGCCTCACCCAGAGAGCAACTCTGCCGCCCTTGATACCCAGCTCTTTCACTAAAGGACACGGCCCACAAGGAAGGCAGACAACTGAAATGTATTCTGGCCTCTCCTGGTCATTTAGCTAACCATCAGACTCTGGACGGCCTTTCACTAACGAAGATCACCACAAAAGGAACCACTGAGCAATGGCTGAAGATGAGCTGTTCTGCTTCTTCCTCCCCCTCTCTCTCCTGCACACGTCGCCCCTCCCCTCCCGTCTGCAGAGCTACTCACAGTCTTAGCAGCAGAGAAGACAAGACCACGGAGACGGAGGAGGCTGCCATTGCTGCAGATCCCATCCAAGGCTGCAGAACCAAACCAATCGGCAGGAAGACACCTAGGGCCAAGCACGCCAGGGGTCAAACTTGGAAACACCAATGCTAAGCTTGTAAGCCGCCCTGAGTCTTCGGAGAAGGGCGGGATATAAATGGAATTAAAAAAAAAAAAAAATGGGAATACAGAGCGTGAAGCATCTTCACAACTACTTCCTGTCACTGGGGTGGGGAGGAGGAGGTAGAAGAGAAACTTGAACCCAAATCGAAAAGAGGGGATTGAAGAAGCCAGCTGCAGAGGAGAAATGTCTTACCCTCCACATTTACTTTGCCTCCCTAAACTCAAGAAGCCCTCCTTTCTCTACCGAAAGTGGCTGAAGCAAAGTGGGAGCAAAGTCTTAATGCTTCTTTTCTCAGGTATCGTTTCCCGGAGCTTTCTGCCCATCAATTTACAGACCTTTTGTGGAGGACGCCACGCAGCAGTTCAACACCAAGGGACATTCCCTACCTGCAGCAACAGGAACGCCAATAAGATTGTATATGAGAGCAAAGACAAAGTTGATCCGTATCCTTTTAACCGTCTTCCGTGATAAATCTATGCTTGCCACCACATCCAACAAATCATTCTGCAAAATAGGTTCAGAAAATACTTAACACGATTAATTCTATCAATCAACGCTTTAGATTCCTGGTAACACTTAACAAAGCTACATCGCTTTCTGGACCTCAGCAAAACTCAACACCACTGGACCATTTCAGAAATGCATATATAATAAAAAAAACAGGCTGGACATCCTATAACCCCCAGGTCTGCTTTGCATCCCTTCTCCCTTAATCTACTTCCCACTAGACTGCTGGGTCCCTAAGGCCAGATGGAAGAGGCCTCAAACAATAAATAAGTGCTTTACCAGGAAAAGAAATAGAAAATAACCTTTAAAAACCCTGGTTCTAGCCTGCTCACTTTGTACCACCTCTCTCCCCACTGGGCCTTTTCCCCTTTCGCCAAAACATTCTCCATTCTTTATTCAAATGAAGAAAAGATGCGCTCTGAGAACGTTCCAAGCAACAGCAACTGAAGGGCTGAGCGGATGGCCTAGAGGCAGTGAGCACCTTCACGGCAGGTGTCCTACAGGGCAGCTCGAGCAGGACCCTTCCATCAGGCAGAACTTGAATTAAAGCCCACACAGCTTTTCCTCTCCGTTTCAGAAAGGAAATGCACAAATCGATGCAGGCTTAGCCTCTGCTCTTTGGCAGTCTTCCCCTCCACCGCCCAACTTACCCTGATCAAAACCACATCGGCTGCTTCTATCGCCACGTCGGTGCCTGTGCCAATGGCAATGCCAACATTAGCCATGGCCAGGGCTGGGGAATCGTTGATGCCATCACCCACCATGGCCACCCGTTTTCCTTCTTCCTGCAGCTGCCTCACTTTGGCAACTTTGTGGGAAGGCAGCACTTCCGCAAATACTTTGGTGATGCCAACCTAAAAACGAGAGAGAGAAGGCTGAGAAGCCCAAAGGAAGGAACGGCACTCTGCCCTGGAATCAGGGTGAGCCAAGGCCGCCTTCCAGTTCAAGAGATTCCAGTTTTCCAAAGGCACAGCTCCAATCACCAGTGAGGGCATGTAAGATAAAGTGAAAATATAAAACAAGTTGACTGCATTATGAAGCCCCGGAGGCGCTAAAACAGGGGTGTCAAACTCAATTTCATTGAGGGCCACATCAGCATTATG
>JAKJMR010000179.1:1873698-1959215 GCA_024449315.1 Daboia siamensis
GGAGACGTCCTCGGACAAGCGCTGGCTCTTCGGCTTTGAAACAGAGATGAGCACCGGCCCCTAGAATAGGAAACGACTAGCACGCATGTGTGGGGTAACCTTCACCTTTACCTTTATCTCTGGTTTACAATGCAGTCCTTTCAGCTGTCCCCAAAAGGTTTCACACCCATTTCCATTCTGATTCAGATGACCTTGAGGGTACAGATAAATCCCCAAGTGGCCTCAATGTCTCCCAGAAAGCTAGCAACTACTTCCTGTCACTGGGGTGGGGAGGAGGAGGTAGTTGCTAGCACGCATGTGCGGGGGAACCTTTACCTTTTAAATGATTAACAAATTTTAAAATGTCAAACGACTGTGCATTTACATTTATTGTAAATGAAATAAATACTCCTAAATGCTCATTCAGAACTACTCCGGAGTTTTATTCATTATTTGGAATTGTTATGAGGTGCATCTTTGGAAATAATTCCCCCCCCCCCCCCGTTGATTTCTATCCTGCCCAACTGTTTCAACACATCCAGTTATACCTCCTTTTTCACTGCACCTCCTTCGGCCTTTTTAAACTAAAACACTGTCTATCCAAATCCCCAAGCCTACCGTCCACAGCAACAAGAACGGCCGTGCGGCCTCGGCGCTCATGCTCAGTCATTGCTTCGTCAATATCACCCCTGAGAAGGAGGCCATTCCTGGACATCCACTCTCGGTTTCCAATGAGAACAGAATATTTGTGAGACATCCCTGTGTCTGAAAGGAAAATTTCCATTATTCAAAAAAGGGGAACAATTTAACACCAAGAACGGTGTTAGTCAAGACCAGCCAAAAAGCTTATAAAAATCTACAGTTTGAGATGATAAAGCCATTAAAGGAACTGTTTCAGACAATTCAAAAAGGGGGAGGAGTGCCTCCGTCTTGGAAAACTGCTTTTATTTCTTTAATCCCGAAAGAAGATCAGGACGTTACTCAAGCAAGAAATTATAGGCCAATATCACTTTTGAATACGGACTACAAGATATTTGCTAAGGTTTTAGCTAGTAGACTGATGAGGGTATTGCAACAGGTAATTCATGGTGATCAAACTGGGTTTGTAAGTGGTAGACAAATGAAAAACAATGTGAGACATATAGTTGATTTGTTGGAATTTTTGGAAAGGAATAACCAGATCTCTGCAGCATTGATCTTTTTGGATGCTGAAAAAGCCTTTGATCAATTGGATTGGAAATTTTTGCTGAAAGTATTAGATAAAATGAATTTTGGGGATGAATTTTTACAACCAATCAGGGCATTATATCAAAAGCAAACAGCTCGAATAATAGTTAATAATAGTTTGACTGAAGTGTGTAATATTGAAAAGGGTACGAGGCAGGGTTGCCCGTTATCACCTTTATTATTTGTCTTAACGTTGGAGATATTACTGATTAAAATACGGAATTCGGAAACAATTAAGGGAATTCAAATAAGAGATCAGGATTACAGATTGAGGGCGTTTGCGGATGATCTGGTTATTACGTTGACACACCCAGAAAATTCTGTTATGGAATTGATGGAGTTAATATTGCAATATGGGAAAGTTTCTGGATTTAAGATTAATATACAAAAAACTAAAATGTTATCTAAAAATATGACAGTTTTACAAAAGGTAGCTTTAGAAAGCTTAACTGGATTTGAAATTGTTGAAAGGGTTAAATATTTGGGGGTATACTTAACATCCTCAAATGTTAAATTATATAAAAACAATTATGAAAAGTTATGGAACAAAGTGCAAAAAGAATTGGATAGTTGGAAAAAATTGCAATTGTCATTATTGGGAAGAATTGCAGCAGTAAAAATGAATGTATTGCCAAAATTTTTATTTTTGTTTCAAATGATACCCATTCTTAAAAAGGATTCAAATTTGGAGGAATGGCAGAAGGGTATTAATAAATTCGTTTGGGCAGGGAAAAGGCCACGGGTTAAATTTAAAATTATGCAGGATACGCGTGAAAGAGATGGTCTAAAAATGCCCAATCTTAAATTATATTATGAAGCTGCTGCATTATCAGCTATAAGTGATTGGATTAATTTGACACAGGGGAGATTATTAAATCTTGAAGGGCATGATTTGTTATTTGGTTGGCATGCATATTTATTGTATGATAAGAAGGTAGATAATGTGTTTAAAATGCATATTTTGAGGTATGCTCTGTTGCGAGTTTGGAAAAAGCATAGACAAAAGTTAAATTACAAGATACCTTTATGGGCAATACCCAAGCACGCAATAGAGAACATAAATGTTGGATTTAAACATGATGTGACTACATATAAGGAAATTTTGAGTTTGGAGAGGAATGTATGGTGTTTGAAGTCATATAATCTTTTATGAGAAAAAAAGATTGTACAAACTTGGTTTCAATATGGGCAATTACAAGCCAGGTGGAAAGAGGATCAGAAAATTGGTTTTTTAATGGATGATGAAAACTTGGTAAAGCAAATTAGAAATCAGGGACCAGCACATATCAAACGGATATATCTTGCATTGATAGAGATTGATTCAGAAACAGAAATTGTTAAGGATTGTTATGATAAAATGGGCACAGAATATTCACGAAGTTATTACAATGGACACTTGGGAAAAGATCTGGGTTAGAAATGTGAAATTTACGCAAGCCCAAAACTTAAGAGAGAATTTTTATAAAATGTTTTATAGGTGGCATTTAGATCCTAGAAAGTTAGCAAGTATGTATCCGAATTATCAGCCTAAATGTTGGAGATGTGGCGGTGAAGATGCAACGTACTTTCATATATGGTGGACTTGTAAAAAGATTAAAGCATTTTGGATTAAAATTTGGTGGAATATGCAGAAGATATTCAAGAAAAGGATAAAGTTTTGTCCGCAGTTGTTTTTATTGGGCATTATTACTGATACTATTGTGCTGGACATTAATTTGATGTTGAACTTAATTACGGCAGCGAGACTTTTAATAGGGCAATATTGGAAGAAGGAAGAATTGCCGACTATAGAGGAATGGACTTTAAAAGTTTCCAACCTGGCGGAAATGGCGAAGATTTCAGCATACTTGAAAGACCATTCGCAACAACGATATATTGTGGAGTGGAAGAAATGGATTGATTACATCCAGAATAAATACCGGACTAAAAAGTTTCATCTAGCATTTGAATAAGTATATTGCTTGTAGTCAACTTATAAGAGCTAAAGTGCGAGAGACTTAATAGTTTATTGTTAGTAGTATATGGGAGTTTATGATTGGTTACTTTATTTTTATACCTTGTATCCAACTCTGGGAAGTCGGGGGGGGGTGGGGGGAAGGGAAGGGGAGGGTGAGAGGGTGGGATAGGGTTGGGAAGGGAGGGAAGGGTTGGGGGAAGGGATGTAATAAATAAAATGTATTGAAAAACTTTTTAATAAAAAAAAAAAGAAAAAAAAAAGACCAGCCAAAAAGCTGAAATGTGCTGCACCCTTTCAGGCTAACAAATGGTATTAAAAGATATGGGACTTAGAATCATAGGGCTGCAAGGAGCCCCATCCTTATTCCATCCTGGACTAATGGTTGTCCAATATTTTGTGAAAACCACAGCAATGGCGCTCCTGCAAAGCCTGGGAGGCAGCCGGTTCTCCTTAGGTCCAGGCTGGATCGCTCTCTAACGAACTTCCACCCACTGCTTTTTGTTCTGTCCTCAGATGTTTTGGAGGATAAATCATCCCTAAGCCTCCTCTTCATTAGGCTAAACATACCTCGTCCCCTTAGCTATTCATACTACAGTTTAACCTTCAGACCCCTGATCATCTTTGTTCTTCTTCTCTGCGCTCTTTCTAGGGTCACAGCATCTTTTTTGCATTGTGGTGACCAGAACTGGATGCCATACGCCAGCTGTGGCCTTAGTAGGGCAGTATGGAGCGGTACTATCGCTTCTCATGATCTTGTTGCTGTCCTTCTGTTAAGGCAATTTAGGACTACATTGGCCTTTTTGGCAACTGTAGCTCACTGCTGGCTCATATATAGTGGTGGACCATGAGGACACCTAGATCCCTCTCAGATACTACCAATGTTCATAAGGTATACCTCACAACAGATGTGCAAAATGAATAATAGACAGAAGTTGGTCATCAAAACAAGGATTCAAAATAAGAACAAAGTGGCATCAAAGCATTTCAAGACACCCCATAGCAGATCTCATAGATGCCATTATGGAAAAAATAAATTTTAATAACATAATTGAGGTAGAGGTTGCTGAAGTCATGTACACTAAAAAGTGTCATGCTATCTCAGGAAATCTCAACAATCTTAACACATTATGGTTGTTAATTGATAAAGTACAGTACTAGATAATCTGTCTCAGGTGTATCCTGGATCTTCATAAACTAACCATTTTCTTCCCTCCTACTCCCTATCTCATCATCATTTAAATCATACATCAGTCTAGCCATTCTATCTAATCAAGGAAGCTGCAACTCCCAAAAGCTTGTGCTTTTTAAATAATATTTGTTAGTTGGAAAAGATGCTACCAAACTCCTACCGATATCTATTTAATAATAAATGGCATTGCTCATGAATGCCAAGTTGATAATAATCTTTATTCATTTCTAGCTAAGGAAAGAATGAGACCTGAACTAGCCTGATTGCCCAGAAATAAAAACAAAAATCAAAGTCATGTGACCCTGGTTGGACTGTTTTAAGCTGTAAGTGATGTCATTTTATGCCTAATTGTTTTTCCATGTATCTGAACCTCACTGTCTTCCAGAAAAATCAGCTGTCCCATCCATCTGCAGAACGAAATGAAAACCCCCGTAAGCTATTGAACATCTTACTGTGCAAAGTCAACAGCATTTGCTTCAATGGTCACAGAATAAACTAGTCTCGGAAAGCTGGTCAGGAAGACAATAGCCAGGATCATTGTTTAAAATTCAAAAAAGAGCCCCAGTGGGCCTGGGGATTGTGCATTTCTCCCCTTTGTCACAGGGCTGAACACAATTTACTTTCAGTTCTGCCTAGGATTAATCTTATGCTACATGTGAACTGGAAAACGAAGGCTTCTCTGAAGCCCAAAGCAAACGCATCTAGACCAGATTCCATTCTCAGAACAGCCCAAATGGGCCAATAAAGCCCAGGGGAAGCTATAAGATAATCCTGCCCAACTGTCCTTTGCTAACCCCTCCTGCCCCCAAAAAAGAGGACCCCAGGCTTCATTTGCAAACTCTTGTATTCCAATTACATAAAGCAGGCTGTTTAATGGGCATCATTAGGTAACCTGTGCCTACTGGAAAGCAGAATCTCTGTAGTAGGCTGCTTCCTGTTGGGAATAAGGGAACATTTTATGGCTGTGAATGGGGAAGCATTACTACACAATTGTCCTACAAGGCATACCGTGCCAATCCAGAAAACAGAACTCTCTCCAGAAGCCAAATCCTTGCCAAGAACACAAGCTTCCATTTACATGAACTCACCTGCTATCTGCTCATTGATGATCAAAGCTGGCTGCCTCAGTGGCTCAGCCAGGCTCACTAGAGCAGCATTCCTGACATTGGTCTCTTCTACGGTTTCACTCCTGCTGCAGAGCAGGGCTTCAATATTGGTAACTTTACAGCTAACCCCACAGCCAGGCACCACCTGGAAATCAGTGCACGTCCCAAGGGTATCTGCCTCCAGTTCCTAGAGAAAGGAAAGGGCCACACAACAAACTCACCTGGGCAGAAACAGGACCATGATCTGAAACAAGAGCTCCAAATCCAGATTCCAATACAAGACGTGGGAATAAAATAAGCAATAATAACCCTTCCCAAATCTGGAGGACATGTAAGGTATGAAGACCTCCAAGAGGGACATATGCAAGCAGTTTTGAATTACAGTATATGCCTAAAGTATCTGAAATATCTGGCAAAGTACAGCTCTTGTACATTTTGCCCGTACTTTACTTATATTTGAACCCATTTTTTTTCTAAGGAGCAAAGGTAGCACGTTTAAATCTCACTTTACTTCCTGCATACTCTTATCACTCCTGAGGAGTGAGATAGGCTAAGAACGAGAAAATGATTCAAGAACCTATTTATTTGAACAGGCCGGCCTGGTTTAAGGGTTTGGGGTATTTTTAATTATTTATTGTTAGGGCTTAATTAATTTAATTTCATTTTAACTTTTGTATGTAAAGCTTTTACTGCCCTGTACACCGCCCTGAGTCCTTCGGGAGAAGGGCGGTATAGAAATTCAATTATAAATAAATAAATAAATAAATAAACTGTTCACCAGTGCACGTCAGTCAAGACAATTTCTAACAGCCTAAAAGATCTGCACCAAGTGCAAACTCATTGGATTAATCAAGGAGAAAGTGGAAGGTTTAGACTTTTTCAGGCACGTCTAGCCACTTTGAGAAAGAGGAATTCCTCGGAAAGGCAGAAGTCTGTATTCAAAATAAATGCAGTGAGGAAGAAACAACTACAAGGATAAATGGTCTCATTTTGTCACTCAGAGGACGAAGAAACCCCGCCACTGGAGTTGCAGGGCTAGGCATTTTCTCTGCTTCTGAAGCCGCTGGGTGAGATCATCTGCCAGTACGGCTGAGGTATCATCAATATGCTAGTGACCCACCCACACACCAAGGTAAGAGAGATGGGTGGAAATCCTAAAAGGAAAATAGTTCAAGAAGCTTGGGAAAGCCTGAAAAATTAGATAACGAAGGCCCAAGAAAAACGATGCCACAGAGAAAGAAAAACAAAAGATCCACACAAGACCAGCATGGTCGCATAAAAAGCTCTCTGACAAATTAAAGGACAAAGGGTCAAATATAAAAGATGGCAAATTGCCCAAATCTACCACAGAGGAAGTCTGGAAAACTAAGGCCCAGAATGAGCTAACGCTCGCAACTAATGGCAAAAATAACAAAACAAAAAAGCTCCTTTCCATATGAAGGAACAAGCCTAAAGTACAAATGAAGGGGAGCAGATGGTTTGTATCCCAGAGTTGGGAAGGAGCTGGCAGATCTCATGGCAGAGCTACTGAATGTAATCTTTCAAAGCTCCTGGAGCAGGGGAACTAGCAGAGAACTGAAGAAGAGCTGGTACCAATCTACAAAAAGGAGGAAAAAATGGATCCAGGAAATTATAGGCCAATCAGCTTGACATAACTATCTGGGAAAAGATAATCAAGTAGTAGATTTATAAGCACCTAAAATGAACACTAGAAGCGAGAATGGGCTTGTTAAAATGCATCATACCAGACAAACTTCTTTGAGGAAGCGACTAAATTAGTGGACCAACAAAATGTTGTGGACATAGTAAGGCATTTGGCAAAATAGACCACAGTCTATTTCTTGATTTAAAAAAATGTGGGATAGACAATACCACCACCAAATGGTTTCATAACTGGCTGACCAAGTGCACTCAGCACGCAGTCCTCAACAGAACTGCATCTACACAGAAGGAAGCATCCAGTAGAGTGCCTCAAGCTTTTGTCCTGGGCCCAGTATTTTCAACACCAGAATCAGAATAGAGTTGGAAGGGACCTTGGAGGTCTTCTAGTCCAGCCCCCTGCTCAAGCAGGAGACCCTTTACCATTTCAGATAAGTGACTATCCAGTCTCTTCTTAGAAACCTCCAGTGATAAAACATCCACAACGTCTGAAGACAAGCTGTTCCACTAGTTAATTGTCCTCGCTGTTAGGAAGTTTCTCCTTAATTCCAGGTTGCTTCTCTCCTTGAATAGTTTCCATTGTTTCTTGTCCTGCCCTCTGGTGCTTTGGAGAATAAGCTGAGTCCCTCTTTTTCGTGGCAACCTCTCAAATACTGGAATAGTGCTATCATGTACCCCTAGTCCTTCTTTTCTCTAGACCAGGGGTCGGCAACCTGAAAAACCAAAAGAGCCACTGGGAACCGGTTCCATCACACATAAAAAAAAGTGGGAGCCGCGTGTGATGGAACCGGTTCCCAGTGGCTCTTTTGGTTTTAATGTTTACAGCCCTGCTGCCGCGGCCAATTTGTAGAGCTACCTCTCCGAACGGGCGGCAGAGCCACCCTTTTACAGCCCTGCTGCCGTGGCCAATTTGCGGAGCTGCCGCCTTCCAAGGCGGCAGCTCCGCAAATTGGCCGCAGCAGCAGGGCTATAAACGGGTGGCGCTGCTGCCCATTCGGGTGGAGGTGCGCGCGCACCTCTCCAAACGGACGGTGCCACTCTCCATTTGGAGAGGTGCGCATGCACCACTGCCCGTTCAAAGAGGTCCGTGCGCACCAGGCAACTGGGAGCCGCATGAGACGGCTCAAAGAGCCGCATGCGGCTCCGGAGCCGCGGGTTGCCGACCCGTGCTCTAGACTCTCAACTCCTGCAACTATTCTTCATATGTTTTTGTCGCCAGGTCTTTAATCATCCTAGTTACTCTTCTTTGTACTTTTTCTAAAGTCTCAACATCTTTTTTGTAATCCATTTATATTTCATTCCTAACTAACTCCTCTGAGCTGGAACCAAATCTCACCTTCCCCTGGATTCTGCCATATTCCCAAGGGGGAGAGGGAACAGGCATGGGGCTTTATTGCTTTCACTTCCTCCATTAAATGCAACCTTTTGTTTATTCACCTGCCTGCTATCCATTACAATGTAACCAATTGCTTTTTATACTATGCATCTCTCCAAACTCTCCCTTCCTTACAGGGCAACTAGGAAAAGGGGTGGGGAAAAAGACACAAACCTCCGGGATCTGGTTTATTTCTCCAAAGGAGGTGTAAAGAGCTGTGGAATGATTATATTGCAACAGAACCGGATTGATGCTATCTTTCCTTTCCCACGAAGGACTTACCACCTGGAGACTGTGGGGTGGGGTTTTGCTTGGGGACACTTTAAAAATACCAATCTGTAAGGGAATCCCTCAGATCCTGTCTATTATGCCTGCTATCTCCTATTTCTTAGTAAAAGTTCCTGCTTGGAAGAAACTGTCTCCAAGAGTTCTGCTTTCTTAAGATATGGGTTAAGGTGGGCACCGACAGTGGTGACCAAAACTGGATGCAGTATTCCAGATGTGGCCTTACTAAGGATTTATAAAGTGGTACTAATACTTCATGTGATTTTGATTCTATGCCTCTGTTTATACAATCAAGGATTGTATTGGCTTTTTTGGCTGCTGCCGCACACTGCTGGCTCATGTTTAAGTGATCACCCACTAGGACTCCAAGGTCCCTCTTCTTCATAAATTATCTGTACAAGGAAACAGAAAGGGAACTCATCAAATTGCAGATGAGACCAATCTGGGGAAATTGCTGACACTTTGAAAGACAAGCTCAAGATTCAGAAGGATCTTGGGTCCGGGATATTTGAGGGAACACCTGTTGCTGGCATCAAGCTCCCTTCGTCCTGTGCACTCCCACAGGGAGGGCCTTCTCAGGCTACCGCTGGCAAAAGACTGTCGGCAGGTAACACCCAGGGGGAGGGCCTTCTCTGTGGGTGCACCTGCCCTTTGGAACCAGCTGCCCGTGGAGCTTAAGACTGCCCCCGACCTTCGCTCATTCCGCCGGGACCTGAAGACCTGGCTCTTGGAGCTCTCTGGCCAGGACTGAGAATTTTAATTGTAATTTTACTTTAATTGGGTTTTAATTGGAGTTTAATAGGGGTTTTATTTTATTCAAGGACTAAATTTAATTATTTTAATTGTTCTTAACTTTTGTAATTTGTATTGTTATTTTAAATTCCTTGTGAACCGCCCTGAGTCCTACGGGAGAAGGGCGGTATATAAGTCCAATAAACGTAAGCATAGACTTGAGGATTGGACCCTATTGGAACAAGATGCAGTTCAGTGGAGAGAAAAGCACGACTCTGCACTTAGGCAGGAAAAAAACAAATGCACAGGAATAAAATAAGTGGTGCCTGGCTCAATAGTAGCAACTGTGAAAAAGATCTAGGTACCCTACTGGACCAGCACTTAAGTATGAGTCAGCAATGTGCTGCAACTGCCAAAAAAGACAACGCAATCCTGGGCTGCATCGACACAGGGATTACATCAAGATCACGAGAAGTGACAGTGCCACTTTATAATGCACTAGTGAGGCTACACTTGAATACTGTATAAACTTCTGGCCACAATGATACAAGACACTGAAACCACACACGTGTGCAGAGAGCAATACAGGTGATAAAAGATCTGAGGGCTAAATCATAGGATAAATGGTTGAGGACCTAGGCATATGTAGCCTATCAAAGAGAAGGACTAGGTGGGACATGATAAATGTCTTCCAGTACTCACAGAGAAGGGGGGGGGGGCTCTTCTCCAAAGCACCGGAGGGCAGGACAGGAAGTTATGGGTGGAAGATCATTAAAGAGGGATCCCACCTAAAACTAAGGAGGAATTTTCTGACAGTGAGAACAATTCATCCATAGAACACTTGACTCCCAGAGTTGTGAATGCTCCATCACTGGAGGTTTTCAAAAATAGTTTGGGCAACCATTTGACTGAGATGGTATAAGGCCTCCTGCCTTAAGCAGGGGGTTGGACTAGAAGACCTCTGATTCTACGTTCTACAATCCGCTCTTCTACCTGTTTGCAGTATTTTGTGATTGCTGCTCCTAAAGGGTGCTCACTGTGGCTCTCTGCTGTTCCCACCAGTGCCAAGACTTTCTTGCGTGGTATCCGGTTACTCTCCACTAGCATCTTCACCTGCACCACCACCGGAGTTCCATGGGTGATGGTTCCTGTTTTATCAAACACCACAACTTTAACCTGCAAAACACCCATATAGCCACACTCTTTAGAGTTGTACACAACAATAAATACTTGGGGGGGGGAGGGGAAGGATTCATAACATTCTTGGACAAAGTTAAGATGTAAGATCTTTTCGCCTTTGCCACTCAAGCAAAAAGGACATTCCATTTTCTCACCTTGTGTGCCATCTCCAGCGGTTCTCCACCTTTGATCAAGATGCCGTTTTGTGCTCCTACTCCAGTTCCCACCATTACAGCAGTTGGAGTTGCTAATCCCAAAGAACAAGGGCAGGCAATACACAGCACGGTAATGGAGGCTTGAAAAGCAAAGCGGATCACGACTTCTGCTTTGGAAATGCTCCTATTATAGCCCTGTTGGCACACAGAGAGAGGACTGAATGGACACTTATTTTAAAGAAAGTGCTGGAATTCAAAATCTGATGAGGTCACAAGTTGTGCTGCCCTCAAGCTTCTTTGGCTTCAAATTATGGTAACTCATCGGTAGTGGCATATAAAATATGGTGTATGGTTTAGCATTTTGCATTAACCCAGCCAACTGTAATGTATTCAATTGACCACAGATTTGTGTGAAGTGTGAATCTAGTCATCTTGATTTTATAGATCATCTGTTTGTGTGTGAAAGAATGCAGATCTTGCCACGGGAAGGGGTAGAAGGTTATGAAACATTAAAGGGAGAAGTAACAGCAACACAGAAAAAGGAAAGTGTGGGAAACAAACTGCCTTGATTTTGTCTTGTAGAAGGTGTGGCGGAGAAAAATTCTGACAGACTCTCAGGACTCTGCTACCTCCCCCACAGCGAAAGCCTGGGAGGACCCATGGGGCCTGGGGCCACCTGCCCATAGGAACAGCCACCACAGTCAGGCTAGAGCCAGACCTCAAATGTCAGCAAAGAGAAATATCCAAGAGGTTTCCTTGGAACTTTGGAATGCCTCTTGCTCTAACTTCCAAGGGTTACATAAAATTGGGTATAATAATAAGCACATCACTAACCACCATGGATACAGCTAAATGTTGTGATCCAGCATTAAAAAATATTACAGAAAGTGTGAACTTGCATTGCCTATGTATACAATTTTTTTTTTTAAGCAGGTGATCAACTGATGGTCAAAACGGTCCTTTTCCCACTCCGTGACCTATAAAATAAGTGTTCCTTTGCGCAAGCACAGATCATTTTCTTCTTTACTAGAACGCAGGACTCCTTTTAAGTGTAGTTAGCAATTATTAGCATTTAGAACAGACATGTCAAACTCGCGACGTCACGTGATGTCACGCAACGTATCGGGATGGTTTGCCATTGCTGGCAATGGGGTGGGTGCGGCTTCCGGATGATGCATCCGGCCTGTGGGCCGGCAGTTTGACACCCCTGATTTAGAAGATAATAAATAAATCACATTTAAATATTGGTTAAAGATCAGCAAAAATGTAAATGTAAATAATACAATCAAAGCAGCATTTTAAAAACACCACTATATGAATCGTGCATCTAATGTATCTGAATCTTATTTCCTATTTTTTTGCTATTTAAATGCAAATTGATCTATCATACATAATATAGGGAATACGAACAATAGTCAAGAAAAGTAACCTTTGGTTAATTAGAATAGAATAGAGTAGAGTAGAGTAGAGTAGAGAGCAGCAGAGCAGAAAGGGACCATGGAGGTCTTCTAGTCTGGCCTCCTGCTCAAGCAGAAGAACCTATACCATCTCAGGCTAGTGACTGTCCAGTCTCTTCTTAAAAGCCACCAGTGATGGAGCGCCCACGATTTCTGGGGGCCAGCTGATCCACTGGTTGACTGTCCTCCCTGTCAGGAAGTTTCTCCTTAATTCCAGGTTGCTTCTCTCTTTCATCAGTTCCCAACCATTGTTTCTTGTCCTGGCTTCTGGTGCTTTGGACAATAACGTGACCCCCTCTTCTTTGTGGCAGCCCCTCAAATACTGGAACACTGCTATCATGTCTCCCCTATTTCTTCTTTTCTTTAGACCAGCCAAACCCAAATCCCACAGCCGTTCTTCATATGTTTTAGTCTCCAGGCCTCTGATCATCTTAGCTGGTCTTCTCTGAATTTTTTTCAAACTCTCAATGTCTTTTTTGTGATATGGTGACCAAAATCGGCAGCAGTATTCCAGGTGTGGTCTTAGTAGGGTTTTATAAAGCGGTACCAATACTTCATGTGATCTTGATTCTATGCCTCTGTTTATACAACCCAGGATTGTATTAGCTTTTTTGGCTGCTGCTGCACACTGCTGGCTCATGGTCAATTGGTCATCCGTTAGGACTCCAAGGTCCCTCTCACAGTTGCTGTTTTTAAGCCAGGTCTCGCCCAGTCTGTATTTGTACCTTTGATTTTTCCTGCCTAAATGTAAAACTTTGCTTTTCTCCACATTGAAACTTATTTTGTTGGATAGGGCCCATTGTTCAAGTTTGTCAAGATATTTTTGGATCCTGAGTTTGTCTTCTGGGGTGTTAGCTACTCCTGTCACTTTGGTGTCATCTGCAAATTTAATTCAATTTTGAATTCAACTCTTCAATTCCCTCATCTAAGTCATTGATAAAGAGTACCCTTAAGAACAAGTGAACCTGGGGGTGTTGATCAGCCTTCAACCAATTTGAGAATGCATTCCTGCAGGCACTTGGGCGTGTGTGTCCAAAATGTCAAAAGAACAGATGACTCATGACCAAAGCACCACCCCTTTTTTTAAAAAAAAATGTGCACGGGTCTCATAACCCATTTTTTTTACTGGGGAAGGGATGGGTTCTGTTCCTCTCAGGTTCTTTCTGTGGGTTCTGTCATACTCCTGGGGGGAGGGGGGGCTCCAGGGAATGCACTATTTCTTCTTTCGCTTTGCTGAAATGCATCCTCTCTGCTGTTTCTATCCGCTTGCTCTTTGAACTGTTTCCCCTTGATGTCAACTTGGGGTGAGAAAGGAATGTGTCTCCGGCCTTCTGGCTTATCTCTCACGGTGGAAGAAAAAGGTGTGAAGACCCAACATTGTCTTCACAGGCTTGGGAACAACCTCCATTATCAGCTCTGTTCCCACAGCGGACTTAACACCTAGGAATCGGCTAGTTTGAACTGACTGGATGAACTATTGGGATGGGGTTTGCTTGATGCTCTTTTAACCTATTGATCTGAGTGGGAAACCCGCAGATCCTGCCTTCTTTGCCTGCTGACAGCTTCTCCTAATAAAAGTTCCTCTTGGAATGAATCTGTTCCAAGAATCCTGCTTTCTTGGGATGAGGTTTTGAAGCGGGTCCTTACATGTATACAATGTACATAGAAAAGAGAAGAGGTGGGACATCACATAGTTGTTGGCACCATATTGATTTTTTTTACCACCTTCTTCCCCCCTCCCCCATCCATAGATGGCCCCCCCCATGATTTATACAACAACATTTTAGAAAGTGTGTTGTCTAAATCAGCAAAGGTGGTTGTTTACTATTCAGAAGAAACCCATAACATTGTAAGAGTACTGGGCCTAAGATGGAACCTTGTGCAGGTCATTTCTTCACAAAAATTAAAAACAAAAGGAAAGAGACTTACAGGAAAATAGGTTTCCACAACTTGAAAATTGACAAAGCCAATCACAATCCAAGCAAGAAGTGTAATGACAGAAACACCAACAATGCAAGGAACAAAATAGCCACTCAGTTTGTCAGCAAACTGCTGAATTGGTGCCTAAAGGAAGGGAAGGAGAGAAAAAGAAGCAACATTAATTCAACATTCTTTTTTGAAGCTGAGCTCGTTTGGCTTTTAGTCTGCAGGTTTGTAATAAATAATATACATGTGCATAACTGATATCTTGATTTTTAGTGAGAAAGGTATTTAACTCATACTTTGCTGATGCTATAATTATTGGCAGGGCTAAAAAAAAAGGAGACACAGAATTCTGCTGAAATCCCACTGCATAGACCAGTTTGGCATATTATATAACCGTCTACTGCAGCAGACTTTAAGCTACCAATCTGCTGTCTTGAATCATGGTCATCGAACAGGAGCAAAACCTAACGTATTAGTCTAAATACCTTTGATGTCTGAGCTTCTTCCACAAGCTTTACAATCTGGCAGAGGGTAGTGTCAGACCCAACGTGGGTTGCAGAGATCAACAGGGATCCATTTTGATTAATTGAACCTGCTATGACTGAACTGCCAGGTTTTTTGGTCACAGGCATTGCTTCACCTATGTATATCAGAAATAAAACAAAATGGAGGGCACTCTTTGACAATTTCCCCCTCCCCAGCCCGGAGTCCAGGGCCCATGAAAACCCATTCCAGCTTGCCTGTGATGAGCGATTCATCTACCATAGAGTGTCCTTCAATCACTCGGCCATCCACGGGAAATTTGCCACCTGGGACCACCTTCACAATGTCACCCCGCTGAACTAGTTCAACATCAACTTGCTCTTCACTGCAGAGAAGTCAGAACATTCAAACTTAGCAATGGAAACGACGTAGCATTTCAGATTGTTAGATCCTATACAACAAAATGCCCTTTTCTTTTAAATTCCTGTTCAAAGTCTTCTTCATCTGCAAGAGACTAGAGTAATGTAAAAATGTTCCCAGCTGAAATTATGTTTTGGGGAGTTTATATGCAAATTTGTGTTGGGTTGCTACTCTTGTCTCATTTACAAACATTTGCAATTTACACTGAGCTGCATAGGCAGAATGTTACCTCCAGTGGTGCAATAGAGAAATAAAGACTACAAGGTAATTACAGGGGATGAACCACTGTAGCATATAAACATTTCATTAAAAACCACTACAGAACTGGAAATACCTCACGAGAATATTATCTGGACCTAAAGTAACAATAGTTGCTTCTGTTGCTTGTAGTGAAATTAGCTTCGCGAGGGCCTCTGATGTTTTACCCTAAAAAGATGGAAAAGTGTTTACATACAAGGCACCATAGAAATTCACTGCAAGCATCAAAATCACAGGTTAAACCACAAGTCTTTAACCGAGAGACTTTCCTCACAAGCTAGCAAGGAAAGAGAAAACCTAAGTAAGTTCCAAGGGAAACAATCTTTTCTTTCATTTGGCATTTGTTTTTAGGAGTGTGACATTTGTTCGAAATACTTTTGCTTGTTAACTTTTTACAATGCCAGTCACTGGTAGATTAAATTCTTTTCATTAGCCTCCAGCTTGAGCAAATTTGAGGACTAAAGTCCCTAGAAGATGGCACCCAGTGCGATGGCCGGACCCCTCGCCTCCCTGCCGCTCTCTCGTTCCCCTCCACATCCTTCTTGAGGAAGCACAACTGTGAGTCACTTGAATGCACACAAATGCCTCTGAACTCCCTTCCAGACCTTCTTCAAGAAGGCAGAAAGGGTGCAGGAGAGGGATGCAGCCAGAATTTTGACGTTCATTATAGTGCACGTCTGCATGCGTAGTACTATATTATTGTTATATGCATTCTCTTCAATTGAAACATGTTTTTGAATAACACCCAGACCGAAGTTAAACACAGGCAAGCACGGAACAGGGCAGCTAACCTGAAAGCGTTCCCACGGTCTCCCTCCCCCCGCCCCACTGACCTTAGCCACATGCTCCAGCCAGCGCCCCAAGGCAATGAACACGAAGAGCATGGGAGGGGTGTCAAAGAAAGTCACAGGATTGGCCGTTGCCCGCTCAGCCATTGCAACCAAAAGAACCGCAAAGGAGTAGACAAAGGCGATGGTCGTGGCTAGAACAATCAGCACGTCCATATTGGCTGTTTTATGCTTCAGTGCTTTGTAGGCTTGAATGTAGAAGTACCAGCCTCCAAAGAACTGTAAGAAGAGCAAATATCAGCAGGACATTTACACTGAAGCAGAGAAATCAGGTAGCAAAGTGATCGTTCATTGTCAAATTTCAGGAGAAAATGCACAGATGCTTCCCTCTTTACGAGTCTTGAGCCTAGGCATCTCAAGAAGATACATCCAGCCTACCACGGACTTGGTGGACTGGCAGCAGATTCTCAAGAGGCAAGCAGGGAGTTCTAGGGGAACCTGTTCTTGTCCACCCTGAACAATTCAGAATAATTGTGAAATGTATTTTGTTTAGTAGTTCTAGAGGTTTTTCACCAGGAAGCAAAGTCTCCCACTATATATCAAGGGAAAATGATACTGAAAAAAACGAGAACTTTGACAGAGATGCTTGAATGCCATGACAAAAAAATTACTTTTGACTTTCTTTCAAAAGAGTAGAAAAGGAAAACTATTTTAATAGTTTTAATAAATAAAGTTTACCTCTAGATTAGTTTTTTGGTGGGAGCAGTGGAAGCGTGCGGTCAAATGTGAACTTTAAAGGCCGATGCCTACTGGACATTTTGTACTTTCTGCTGACAATCCAGATAGCCAGGGGCTCTACCTAAGCTCTAGAGGCACCCTTAATCTTGCTCACCCAAAGAGACTAGTCAGTGTTTCAAGATTAAGCATTGCAATTAGTCCTCAACCTAACCCTAAAAGGAATTTGGGCCTGACATTTACGTCCTACCATCTGAATGACCGGCGTGTCTTTCTACTTGCCTGAACAGGAACACACAATAAAAAGGAGAGCAAATTCATAACTGACAACCCGGGAAGAATTTGCTGCTCCAGAAACATTGATGAGTGATGAGCTTCTATTTCTTCTCGAGTCAGGTTAGAAGCCTTGTACATGGCCGACATGTGGCTGTCCATCGCCATCATGTAAATCATGAGTCCCATGACGGGGATGCAGAAAATAAGGCTGACAAGGAAGGACCGTTTCCACCTAAATAATAAGTGGACAAGATAATATTAGAATAAACTGTAACTTAAGAAGTTAGGCAAAACTTCAAAAGACAGTATACAGTATACTGTCATGGGAAAAATCATGTTCCAAGACGTGTGCAAAGCTATAAACACAAAAAGGGACTTACTGTCTTATTTCCTGCTTGTGGTCTAAGTGGCTAGCAGATCGGTCTTTCTTTACCAATGTAGCATTAAATCCTAGATTCTAGAAAGAGACATAATGTGAATGTGCACATTTCCACACAGATCTTAGCCAAAGTAAGACATATACTACCACTGTCCCAAAACATGTTGCTTTAGAATGAAGGGTATAAAATTAACAACGATGGAACACTGGCAAAAGATTTCAGTGTAAATAAACAGACATGAGAAATAAGGAAGTGTAAGGGGGATTCGGAGAATAAGAACATAAACCAAACTGAGAGAACCTAAGTTTCTGTCCTAAGCATTTCATTATACCTACAAAATGGATTAGAAAATTCTAACTTCAAACCAGCCTCCATATGCAGTATCTTTTTCAATGAGTTTCCTCTACTTAGTTACAATGACTTTTATGGGAAAAATAAATCTAGTAAATAAAACAAAACATAGCAAGCTTGCAAAAAGCAAAACTGCCCTGACAAAAATACTTACCTGAATAATCTGTATAATATCTCGAGGGCCAACGATCTCTGGATCATACTTGATGTGTGCTTTGTTGGTTGCAAGAGCCACTGAGCTGTACAGGACCCCTTTTGTTTTCATAAGGGTGGATTCTATTTTATGAACACACGAGGCACAAGTCATCCCTCTTACCTGTGAGAAAAAAACCCTTTGTTTGCAGAATATTGTCTGTTAAGGAGTAATTTTGCCTGCCTAATTCATAAATAATTAATCAGAGACCATGATGAAAGGTGATAAAATTCCCTAAAAAACCCTAAGATTTCTCTTCGCTTATCACTACTCTTGTTCTGCTTCTGTAATTGCTCTGCTCTTCAAACTGGTAAATAGAGCCGGTTGGCTTAGTGGTTAAGGCATCAGGTTAGAAACCAGGAGACTGTGAATTCTAGTCCAGCCTTAGCCGTGGAAGCCATCTGGGTGACTCGGGCCAGTCACACACTCTCAGTCTAACTCAGCTGTTGTGGGGACAACAGGAGGAGGAAAGTATGTTGGGTATGTTCGCTGCCTTGAATTGCTTGTAAAAAATAATAAAAGGTGGGAAACAAGCAAAACCAACAGACAAATCACTCCTTCTGCCCCTACAGAATGGAAACTAGACACAGATAAATAGATATGATTAAGAAGTTTAACCATCCACTGAAGAGGAAAACTTGAGGGGAGTTGGGAAAGTCAGCTTTTTTCTCTGCATTTCAACACCTCCCCATTCTCTCAGTTAGCAGCTGTTTCCCAGTCTGCATACAGCCCTCGCCTGCAAAGGGCATCCTTTGCCTTCCTGACCAACAGGGGAAAAACTGACATGGACACTAAGAAAAAAGCAAATATACAGGAGCACGCTTCTGTTTGAGGAAAGGAAAAAAAAATTCTCCCACTAAGGTCAGAAACTTTTTGGTACCCAGGCAAAAATAGATATGACAGCAAAATGAAGTGGTTTTTTGTTATAATTCTGAGGGGGAAAGATCACTATATTCAAGGACATCCCATCTAAACATATTTAGACAGGGAAAGTTCCCCTAAAGAGGAACAAGAGTTGGAGGGCTGCTTCTACCACTTCAATATGGTCTCACTTAGACATAACAAACAGCAGGACTTCCACGTTTTAAGAAGCCCTCCTATACTGCAGCTCCTCAAGTGCTTCCATCCTTTTCACACGTGGTATAAAAATTGCATATGTACTGATACTGAAACAATCTTCTTACAACCAGCTCCAAGATGCCATCTCCTTCGTCATAATCCTCCAGCACCAGAGCACCAAACCCCAGTTCTCTAATCCTCTCTGCTACAGTCGGGGGCTGGATGATGGAAGGGTCGTATCTCACTTCAGCCTTCCCAGCCATCAGGGCAACGAGCACAGAGCATATTCCTAGAAACCGAATAGAATAAGAATAAGAATAAGAATAAGAATAGAATAGAATAGAATTCCTTATTGGTCAAGTGTGGTTGGACACACAAGGAATTTGTCTCTGGTGCATAAGTTCTCAGTTTACATATAAGCAACAGTAATAAATCATGATCATAATCAACATAAAAATACATTCAACATAAATCATAAGATGCAACACTTAGTGATAAGATACTAGATAAGCAAACAACATACATCATACTAGGATACTAAACAATATAAATCATGAGATGCAAGCCACAAAGTTATAGTCATAAGAAGATAAGGAAATAGGTAATAGGAATGATGAGGAGCTTTACTAAGTGGTTTGAATAGTGTAGTAGGAATTAGTTGTTTAGCAGAGTGATGGCATGGGGTAAACACTGGAAAAATAATTAGTATGCTGTACAATCCAGGGTCCTGAGTAAGCACACCACACTGCTGTTTTCGTCAGTGTGAAACTGATTTTCTTAGGACACCTCATGGCCCAGGTCCAGGGTGTGGTGTGGTGCTGTTGCTCCCCAACACCTTGATTTGTGGGACTCCTTTTACAGGTGATTCCTTTTATTCTCCACAAATACGGAACATGAAATTTGGAAAAACTCTAGCACAGTGTAAATTCTGAACTCTCAATGACAACCTTCAGGGAAAAAAGGGTGACTTACGGTCCAAGTGAATCAGATAAGATCCCTCACTCAAAGACCACATGTTAAAACCTGCATGGGTGGTGGTGGAGGGGTGTGTGTGACACTTCCTCTGCTTTAACCACATGGGCCCCTGCCTCATCCTTGGGCAGGAGCTCCAATCAGAACAGCCATCCTTCTGACTTTACCTGAGATCTGGTCAACATCAGTCATAATTTGCTGCAGGTGTGCCAGCAAACGTCAATCAGCCTTAGGGAAGGGTTTCTTACCATCTTCTCTCTTCAGATTCCTCTCAATGTTTGCCACGCAGGAAGCGCACGTCATGCCAGTGATCTGAATGTAGCATTTTGATGGTGCCTTCTGACCCGGTCTGTTGGGAACTGGCCACAGGCTGGGATGGGCAACTGATTTGGGCAGTTTGCCTTCTTGAGTTTTAGCCAGCCTCTCCTGGGAAGGCTCAGTGATTAGCACCATGGGCTCTGGGCTTGGCGGTACTGGCAGAAGAAAATTAACAGCAGAAAACACTGTTCAAGCTCTTCAAAACACTACATTCTCATGACAGTAGATGTGCTGATCTTTCCGGATGCTTAAGCTCTCTGCCCTACCTGACCTTAGTTTTTAAGGAATTTTGCTTTTAATTAAAAAGTAAAACTAATACAGTAGATAAAGATTTCCCCTGTCCAGTGGGGTCAGACTCTAAGGGCAGTGCTCGTCTCTGCTTCCTAGCCGAGGGAGTTGGTGTTGTCCAGACATTTCTATGGCCATGTGGCCAGCCTGACTATAACCCACAGCACTTGGAATGCTGTTACACTTGGTACCTATTTATTTACTCGTATTTGCACGCTTTTGAACTGGGCAGGGGCTAGGATGGGAGCTCATCCCATAGTGCAGCGCTTGGGTCTCGAACTCGGGCTCTCGGCTTTCCAGCTGACAACCATGGTGTCTTTGACCGCTGAGCCTTCGTGCCCTTCTTAATACAGGAAAGGTAAAGGTTTTCCCGTCAGTCGTGTCCGATTCTGGGCTACAGTGCCTATCTCTATTTCTTGGCCGAGGGTTTATATGGTCATGTGGCCAAGATGGCTACACACCAAAGGTGCCCAGAATGCTGTTATCTTCCCATCAAAGTGGTGCCTACTAATCTACTTGCATTTGCATGCTTTCAAACTGCTAGGTTGGCAGAAGCCGGGGCAAGTAAGGGGAACTCACCTTTTTACAGAGCGCTGAGGTCTCGAACCTGGGCTGTCAGCTCTCCAGCTGACAAGCTCAGCGTCTTTAACCACTGGGTCACTGTGCCCCCATCTTAATAGAGTAGATAGAAATAAATAATACAATAGATATGCTCCTACTTTCTCTCCAGAAGTGTGGCTGGGTACCTCATAAAGAGGCAGGATTAGGAAAGAAAGCACCGGGTGACTTGGAGCTGGCCAGCCTATCAAGGTTGTCATGTTGTGAAAGAGTCCTTTATATTTATCAGTTAGATGCATTGCTGTCTTTTCTCCAGAAATTCAAGGCCTCTCTCACAGCCCTCCTTTCTCCAATTTTCTCCCACAGCACCAACCCAGTTAGGCGGGTTGGACTGAGAGAGCACAACTAGACTAGACAAAAATCAGCCAGGAAGGTTCCATGGCACAGGAGGAGTTAAATGGGGGACTCACTAGTCTTAAGCCATGATTCATTTTGTTTTTGTAACACCACACTGATTTGACTCAGGAATCTCCCCAAACTCCAAATGTGTCCCATGAGCCCAAAAGATGCACATCTCCACCCAGAGCCCCTTGCTACTGTCTTAAGTGTGGACTGCAGAACGAAAATGCTCCAGGCAAATCTTGCCTGGGAACCTTAGGTTTTGTCTAGGTGCAAAGGAAAACTGCAAACAGCAAGGAAACTGGACTTGCTCCTACATTCCTTTTGTTTTCCTTGAGTTTTCTCAGAAGATACTGAAATATGGAGAATTTCTGCATTTTCCCCAAAAACTCTAGTATAACCAGGGTTCTAAGGTAGCTGAAAGGAGGTTACCAATCACCATTCACCACCTCTAATCATAAGACACGGCATGCAAAGAAGAGCAAGTCATGGGGATCCAAGTCATTTTCTGGACAAGTGGACAGCACAACCAGAAGGATCCCGCGCCTTCCCTATCCCGCCTCCCCTAACGGCACCAAGAGTGGCTTCCCTACAGAGGAATAAGATGACAAATCGGCTGGTCAAAAAAGAAAAGAAACAGCCACTTGCTACTCAGAAAGTTGTAACATGCAATGTTGATCTTTAAATTTGTGTTAAGGAAAATTCAGGTTAAATGAATTGGGCGGAGTCAGGACAACACTATGTTGTAGGACCCTCTCTAGCATTATTCCTGCAAGGGGATCGTTACAAAAGTTGTGAAACAAACCACACAAAATGAAACAAGGAAAAAAGCAAAAAGCAAAGCAAAAGTGAACTAAGCTAAGCTAAGGTATTTACCATAGGCACAATGGTTACCAGTCCTTCCTGGCCTCATCCTGCCCTTGGCTAGATGAGCTTCTGGGTGGACTGACTGGCCTGAAAACCCAGGACTGGGGGGGAGCAGCCTTTGGAACTGCCGCCCGCTTAAGCCAGTCCCGCTAAGGAAATTATTATACTGTCCCCATAATGCCTCCCCTCCAAGAAATCTTTCTTCTAAAGAAATGGCTGTGGATGTCTTCTCAAGACTACCTGAAATCTAAGGAATATCTTACCAGCTAGGGAGGCATCAAAGCCCATGTCTTCAATGGAGTTTTTTAAATCGGCTGGAGAAGTCAGTGTTGGGTCATATTCAATAGTCCCATTATGATCCCACAACGACACACAGACCGACTTCACACCAGGTTTTTGTGAAATGAGTCTCTCAATTGACTGCACGCATGAATTGCAAGTCATTCCTTCTATATGGATGATGGTCACCAGTGTCAGGGGACGAGGCCCGATGCCGTGAACAGCTCCCGGAAAAGAAGACTTCAATGGAGATTTGGAGTTGTTCAGACACTCGGCATTTTCGTGTGCGTCCAAAACACAGACCTTGAAAGTCCCAGGGGAGACAGCTTCAATTGCTCTTCTGAGCACACCGAGACTGATGAGGCTGGGGTTATACTGGACAACGGCCGACTTCTCTTGCAAAGACACTGTGATGCTGGTCACCGAAGGAAGGGCCAACAGGCTACTCTGAATATTGAACACACACGAATTACAATGCATGCCATCCACCCGGAAGGTGACGGTCTTCACGTTCAGCTTCTCTTCTGAATTGTCCTGCGGTGTCATTTCCGAGCCTTTGCTCTGGCTATTCTTGAGCCGCTCTATGTCAACAGAGCCGAAGGGGAGGGGTTTAGCCATTCTCTTTATGGAGGCGATGAACCCTGCCGCTTCTATTTGCTTTTTTATTTCTTCAGATGTAATGATGTGAGGCTGATAGGTGACTGTGGCTTCCTGATTATCCAGGGAGACTAAAAGACAAATGAAAAAGGCTTTGCATGATTCTCTTTTGATATTCCACAAAGTATTTATCCATGAAAAGATTTTCTGTAGGTTAATGGTCTAGTCAACTTGAGGAGCTGGAAATCAGGATACTTAAAGCCTAGCCCAGAGACTGCTGTGTCCTGGCAGTGGGTGGTCCTGAGTAGAGGAGGGCCCACAAGGAGAAGAAACATGCAGTCTGCTCCTCTCTCCCCATCGCAGCTCTCAGCATGTCCCACCAAGCAGCTGACCGCCTGATCTTCCCACTCTCTCTCTGATCCCCATTCTGATGTCCTTGGGCAGAGCTTCTTAACCTTGATGACTCTTAAGAGCTGGGGTTTTCAATTCACAGAATCTCCCAGCCAGAATGGCCAGCTGGGGAACTCTGGAGTCCTCACATCTTAAAGTTGCTAGAGTTGAGAATTAATCTCTTAGGGGGTTTTGCTGTACTTGTTCATTCCCGGCCTGGAAAAGAAGCTCAACAGCTATTTCATTCTGAGCATGATTGAAAAAGCTTGGTAACAGCTCACGCATGGGCCACCTAAAACCAGCTGGAACAGTTTGCACGCTGCTACTCCCAAGCAGCCCAGAAGTAGCTGTGAGTGTTCTGAAACGCCTTTCCAAGAGGTAACTTCCAGAGTCCTTGACACAGGCCATTTTGGGGTTAGACTATTCAGTAATTTTGCGCAGCTTTACCTGGAAAGCATCCATTTGTTCAGCTAGAAGAGTCTGGAGCAGCAGGCAACAGAAATAAATCACAGAGCAAAGAGTGGAATTTAGCTCTTGGAGAGGAAGTGCCAGGATCTGCAGCAGTTACATCATGCTATGGAGGCTGGATGAGTCTCTACTACTAGAAAAACTTCTTCCAGTTTTGAAAGAACCACCATCCCCTGTTCTCCCTAGTCCTAGTGACTTGCTAGAACGAGAGGGGTAAATTATTTCAAATCTGTATGTTTGCAGCATAGGTTCGGTTTCTCAGTTCTGTTTTAGAATATAAAAGGTTGGATGTTAATACTGTACTTTTTTGAATGGTGGCTTTATGAGGGACCTGCAGACAAATTTCTCCATAAACAGAACTGTCGTCCATATTTTGTACCTCTTGGAAGTTAACTTGCATATTTAGGTTATACTGGAGAACTGATAAAAACAGTTTAAAAGGACAAAAGCTATAAAAGTGCTCTATTTTTAATTACCTTTAATTCGCTTGACCCCTTGCAATTTGCCAATTTTTCCTTCAATGGTGCTAGTACAGGAATGGCAGGTCATCCCCTCTATTTTCATTCTTAGCACCACGTCATTTATTTGGTTTAAACTTACATCTTCACATGTTCCTTGACTTTTATCTTGTATTACATTATCCAAAATTAATCCTGGTACTATTTGATTAATCTGCTTGCTATTTAGAATAGAAGAGATAAAGGTTACAACTAGAGTGGTTTTGTCAGAAGAGATTTTCACATCCAGAATGCCTTTGATCTTTAGGAGGTCGATACGAATCTGTTCACAGGTTAATGCTGCCTGGGTGGGAACGGTAAGAAAAGTGGTGTCATGTGGAACGAACTGTGGGTTAGCCTCCTCAAGAACAGCATCAAAGCCCACGTCTTCAATGGCTTCCTGGAGCGACTCTGGGATTTGCTCTTTGGGGTTGTAAATAATGGTGGCATTCTTATCATCCAGAGAAACCTTGCAGAGAAAGAGAAAAGGCAACTGAGCTAAGCAAGATTAAGATCATCTTAAACTGGCATTAACATGTCAAGCAGCTTTGGCTTATTGCACTGACACCCTGAATGGAAATTTCACTCACCTGAGAAGGAAGTGTAAGGCGGTACCTATGAAACCATAAATTAACTTGGATTTATTTGTAAGACAAGATGACTAGCTAAAGGGTGAACTACAATAAAAGCAGGAAAACTATTTCAGAAATCTCTCACACAATAATACAGTATACATTTCTCACATGAACTTTCTACAGTGCCTTAAGTATACATTACAATCTATATACAGTATAGCAATGACAGATAAAGATTAGCCTAATCTCCAACTGTCATGCCCAGAAAGTTAAATAGGTGGCTGATATGGAACATATTACATTTAATGCTACATTGGGTGGACTGTGTATAGAGTTATAGGTTGGGATGAATGGAACAACCCCCCTCCTCAATTTTTAAAAGTATTCCATGGCATATAACTGGTGAGTATTTAACTAGGAAAATGAGCTTTGAAATTTCACACACATTGAACACAAGGAAAGCAAACTTTAAGGGAAGGAGTAGCAGAATCTGGGGATGGAGTTAAAGAGAGATAGCCAGGAATCTCTACGTAGCCACGTGAACTAAGTCCCCCCCCCCCCCCCGCCTGGATTCTATTGACTCATATCTACTCCTAGCAGGTGCTAACTTAGCAGGGGCATCAGTTAAATGGATCTGCCCCTGCTCTTTCAGGCATGACAAAAACTGCCACGTAGTTTAAAGTTAGTATGCTAATGATAGGTTTAATGCAAAATATATTAATATTTTAATAAAAAGTTACAAACATACCAGAAATAAAGAATTAAACACTGTCTGGATGATATGGCAAGTCAGAAATGTACTGTACATTCAAAAAGGGAAAGGTGATGGTGATCAAGCCTGCAGGAGAAACTAAAGGAGCTAAGCTAAATAGCTTGACTTATTATTCTGGAATCTGGGGCAGCTGAGTGAAGGGTTCCACTCAGGACGGCTCCCACGCCAAGTGTCCAAAGGCAAAAGGAACTGGGCTAGGGAGGTGGATAATCAAAGCCCTGCATAGCTTCCCTTGCAGGACTCCTCCCAAAACAACCTTATTACTACTACCCTGCTTTTTTCCATTAATCCATAGCAAAAGAGACTACGACAGTTTGAGTCTTAAGCAGAGAACAACCGTTCCAACCTGTAGTCCGGAGAGCACAGGTGTACCAGGAAAGTGCCACAGGAGGTCTGGACACCAAAACAAAATGTTTTTTAAAAGGCCTCAATCTTCTGCCAAATCTCAGAACACACTGGGATTCTCCCCCAAATTCTCGCATCTTGTGACATTTGATAATGTCAGAACATTGCAGCTATTTTAGAAACTTAACTGTTATTTTATGTGCCAGAGACACTGTAAGGGAATAACACATGCCAAGGCACACATGCAAGCTCTAGGCTAGCTTCCACGAGGGAAGTACAGTGGGATACAGGCTTTCCCAACCTAAGTTTAGACTCTGCTGGATTGCTGGGTTATAAGTCCCAGCAGACCAAAAATTCCCATTTCACATCCCAAGGTTCCTTCCACACCCGTGACTTCTCCGTCCAAACCTGAGCTCTGCACAGAACAAGCAGTAGAAAAAGCCTCTCCCTCTTCTTCTGCTGGGTGGAATGCCTGGCTGCGATTAAAACAGACAGGCTGTACCTGAGAGCTTCTTCTAGCGAAACAAGCACCTCTACTCATCTTAGCCTCTTCACTGTTGTAAAATATGCAGCATTGATAGGTAGGAACATGGCCACTGATTCTTTGGCAAAAGTCAGGATTCCGCTGAGATACAAAGATTGCAACAAGTAGGAGGAACTTTTTCTCTGAACTTTTAGCCCTCACAGACTTACTGACACCACAAACTTTCTTATAATATCTAAAATCTGTTTTGTTTTTCAGCAGACTGCCAACGTATTCTGCTGCTTCAATTTCTAAAAGGGCAAATGGACATTACTGGGAAGCCCATTGAATTAACAGCAAATTTCCCATTTGCCATAGGCAAAACACAGCCTAGAAGCCCCCATGTAAACTAATTACACAAATGTAATCATTTTAAAATATTGTAGTTTCTTTCTTCTGCCTTTAGCTATAGTATCATGGATTGATTTACTGCCAATTATACGGAAGATAAACAAATTCAGCCTCTCTGAATTGCACCGTCCTCCCCCACCCCCCTCTTAAGAATACTGAATCTAAAGCAGAAAACTGTCAAGATTATTCTAAGCTGCATGTAAAGCAGACCTCCATTGCCTCATCCCATCCAGCCTCCCGTCTGTAATAAAAACAAAATTACTTACTTTAATGATATGAACTCCATTTAGTTTCCCAACATGTTGCTCAATTGTCTGTACGCAAGAACTGCAGGTCATTCCCTCCACATGAACAACAATTGATCTGGCCCCTGATGATGGATCCATTCTTTTATCTTTTTGCATGTCTGAAAATTAGAAAGAAAAAGGTAATGGCACAAATCAAAGACACAAATCAGATCCATTTACACTGAATCGACAGAACATCTACAAAAAACCCCACAGGATCAATGGAGACCAGACATCAATTCTTTGCCTAGCTTGATTCACGAGGCTGTTGGAAAACAGAAAGGAAAGGGGGTGTTCATTGCCTTGAGCTGCTCGGAGCACAGAAAGAGGCAGAACAGCAGTGAAATGAATGTATAAATAAGCAAAGCAAAAGGTGTGGCAAGGGGAGTGTAAATTACACCATCTATTTCCAAAAGTAAGGCATTACAGATGCTAATGAGAAGTAGCCGGGGTGGCTCAAAAGAAGCAAGAGCAGATACAAGGCTGACAAGTTTATTCTCACTGGCATGTGGAAAACCCTCAGAGGAGTGGCCCAAATAACAAATGTGGAATATGCAATTACTCTATATGACTAAGCTTTTGTTTACATTAATTCTCAGAGTGACAGTACTTGATCATCCAGAATGTGTAAAGATTTTTATCCACCTTCCATGTGATCTGCAGAACTGAAAGCAGACCTACTCCAATGCTTATTGTTCAAGCAAATAATTGGGGATTCTAGATAGCATAGTGTGCGCTTGAGGTGCATACCTGTCTGGGTGTGTTTGGGTATAATTCACTGCAAACCACCTTAGGAATGACACAGTGGAAGTCACTGTCAGGATCGCCATCACTGGCCTGGGGCCTTGCCGGCACTCTTCCATCAAAGGGGAAGGCAGGGGGGAGGCATTTGGGGCAATCCACACGGTTGTATCTAATGGTGGAAAATGGGGAGGGGGAGCTAACATATGAAGAAGACCACAGCTGTTCCTACCGGTTATGCTGGGCATCTTCAAGGCTGCTTGCTCTGGTGTGAAATTCCAGCAGCCTAAACAACCCAGAGTTTCCCACAATCTCTGAGATCCCGGATTGGGTGGCAACGGACCGGACATTGCGGGGTGGGATTGGGAACGTTGGGTTTGGGTCTTTGTACTGGTGAGCAGGAACTTCCTGCAACCAACATCTTTATTAAAAGTTCTGTTCATTTCAATCAACTGCAGTCGAGAGTCTGCTTTCCTGAAATGATTGTCTTGGGCAGGTCTGATAGTCATAATCTAGACTGAATAAAATCCATAACTAAATGTGGATGTGATATTGGGGTATGCTTTCAATTCCTCTCCATTCGGAAGCAGATAAAGATACTCCAACTTTCCTTTGCTAAACAAAAAGTAGGCAGGAGCATCGAGAGTTGTTCTCTAAATCCTCAAATATGGTTCTGATTCAGTAAATAAAGACTGAATATTTATTTATTTATTTATTTATTTATTTATTTGATTGATTGATTGATTTACCGCCCTTCTCCCGAAGGACTCAGGGCGGTGTACAGGGCAATAAAAATAAGAATACAGAATATAAGATTTAAAATTAAATGATTGTGCCCAATGCAGTAAATTAGTTAAAAACGGTGTTAAAACCCCAAACCCATCAGACCAGGCCGGCTTGTTTGAATAGATAAGTTTTTAGATCACGCCGGAAGGAGCGAAGGTCGGGGGCCATCCGGAGTTCAGCCGGTAAGCGGTTCCAAAGGACTGGTGCGCCCACCGAGAACGCCCTCCCCCTGGGGGTCACCAGCCGACATTCTCTCACCGGTGGTGCCCTGAGGAGGCCCTCTCTGTGGGAGCGCACTGGACGGAGGGAAGTTGACGCTGGCAGCAGGTGCTCCCATAGGTAGTCCGGACCCATGCCATGTAGGGCTTTATATGTCATCACCAGCACCTTGAATCTCACCCGGAAGGCAACTGGAAGCCAATGCAGCTCACGGAGCAGAGGTGTAACATGGGAGTATCGGGAGACCCCCAAAAGAACTCGCGCGGCTGCACTCTGTACCAGCTGAAGCTTCTGAGTGGTTCTCAAGGGCAGCCCCATATTACCTAGATATTTAATAGTACACATTATAAAATTACTGGAATCAATTTTCCTACTTATCTATGGCTGGTTTCTAAAATTAGCTTGGTAATTAATAGTATACCCCAAACTCTCTCAACAAGATTCAGCAGAACACAGAAATGATAACAGAAAAAAAGGTTATTCCTATTCTTGATTAGCCATCTCAATAATGATCTAAATAATTTCAATGATGATTTTTCTCAGTTAACCACAAGTATCTCTAAGGCAAAGTTTTTTTTAAGCATTTCCCCTTCACCTGCTGTTTATAGTTTACTGAGTATGAAAGCATCTGTTATTACATAACAATGACTCCAAAATTTTTAAGCTCATTTTAAAAGCAATTACAGATTTAGAATTTTAGCTAGGCAATTAAGCAGCAGGTGCAAATGAAGCTTTAACAAAGGAAGTTTCCATATAAATAAGCCTAACTGGGAAAAAGGTCCAACTAAAGTGCACCGTGGCTGGATTTTTTTGGCGCACATTATACTCAAAACCATGAGAGTGACGTGTTAGGGCTAACCTTTGCACTGGCACTGATCAGAACCCTCTTTTGGCCCAGCCAGTAAGGATCCTTGTTAGGAGGAACAGAAGCAGAGGGTGGGCCGCATGTGCTATCTGAAATGAAATATTTAGATATAAATCTAATATAGGTAGTTCTGACTCAAACGAAACTAACTGGGACAGGAATTTCTGTCCTTAAATGATGTGGTCATCAAGCTTGCTCTCCTATGACCAGGTGCCATTATTAGTACATTAAGCCAAGGCCTCCCCGACCTCCGACTTCCTCGCTGATTAGGTTTGTGGGACACTGGCAGGGTAGACTGTAAATCATGATCCTGTGGCACTTGGAGATCTGGGCTGGTTGCCAAGGGATCCTGAGCACAGCTGGAACTGCCACTCATTAAGCATTATCACAAGTTTGGCCCCGAAAAAGTGACATTGCGTGAGGAGCCCCTGCAAATAAACTCCTTTCATGAGTTGACTAGACAAAGCAGAATTTGGACGGGCCCGACTGCCTGTCAGAAGGGAGGCTGCATAGATAGTCGACTTAGACAACCATTTGTTTAGTGATTGTCAAAGTTACAATGGTGCTGAAAAAAGCGACTGTTGACCGGTTTTCATACAGCCATTGCAGCATCCCAGTGCTCACATGATCAAAATTTGGACACTTTGTTAACTGGTATGTATTTATGACGGTCGCCGTGTCCCAGGGCCGCGTGTTCCCCTTTTGCAACCTTCTGACAAGCAAAGTCAATGAGGGTGATTCACTTTACAATTATGTTACTAACTTAGCAACTGCAGCAACCCACATAACAACTGTCAAGAAAGGTCACAAGACAGGGCAAAACTCACTTAACAACTGTCTTGCTTGGGGCTCAATTGGAGTCATAAATCAAGAACTACCTGTATGTTCTCTCCAAATGACAAAGCAGCACCAGAGCTTTGGTCTTCAGCTCCATTCAAGAGAAACTCTTGGCAACTTTAACATGTGTAGACGTCATTCCCCATCCTGCTTGCCTTAAGATGCACGGGGCCTGACTGCCAGAATTCCCCAGCTGGATTTCTGGTAGCTAAGACACCTTAAAGTTGCCAAGGTTCAGAAACAGTGCTCTAGACAGAGGCAGGCTTCTTTTTAAAAAGTTCAAAAGGACTGGGTAGCTGATAAAAACAAAGGCAGGCTAGAGATAAAATTATAAGAATTGTTTGAGTATTTCCGTGACTTGAGGAATGTTAGGTACAATGTAATTATATATAATTCACTGAACTTAACCAGGGACCAGGCACATATTTTCAGAACTCTCTGGAAAAAAGAGAAAACAATTTTCACAACAGAGTCAAATCTAACCGAGCCCTTTAAATAACATGGGGAGTAAATCAGAATTTCTTCAGTTTAGACCTGCACAAATAATATTCAAGCAAAGACCCTCTGCTTTACTTCCTGTTTTGCTATCATCCTAGAATCATACTCAACTTAAAGAAGATCTCATCTAGATAAAAAAGGGACTAAATCTTATGGTGTAATAACCAGAACTCACAAAAGTCAACAAAAATTAAACATTATTCCAGTTTCACCCCACCTCCAAATTTATATATATATATATGTGTGTGTGTGTGTGTGTGTGTGTGCGTGCGTGTGCATATACTCCATGTTCCTCCTTAAAAACCCACACGATCACTTAACAATCACAACTGGGAGAGCCAGGATCGCAGTCACTCAGCAATCACATGTACTCTTGCTTAACAATCACTTTGCTCAACAACCAAAATTCCAGTCCCAATTTGGTTGTAAGTTGACGACTATGTAGTTAGTTATAATCTGGATCAGGCATGTCAAACTGCTGGCCCATGGGCTGGATGCCTCACACCGAAACCGCGCCCACCCCTTTGTCGGCAATGGGGGAAAAGTCGAGACATATTGTGCGACGTCACGAATTTGACATGCCTGATCTAGATGTAATAACTTTAAATTGCGCAGAACCCTTTCAGGGAAAGCAACTGTTTCACATGGGGGAAAACCCTGGAGGACCCTTGGATTGTCAGTAGGGGTACGATTAGCTTAAAAAGGCAAATATCTGATTTCCTATATTCTAGCATCTTTTCTTCCACAGCAAACGCCTGCAGAAACCTACAAGTAGGACACTGACCATTTAATATACTTATAAATTACTTGTGCAAATTTATATTACATTTCAAAAGTTAGAAACAATAAAGAAGAAAACAAACGTGTTTATCCAGAAAAAACCCAACATGCTAAAAAAACAGCAGAAATTTGGCAACTGGAGCTTGCTGTGAGGCATCCCAAAATGATGATTAAGACACAGGGTTTTCGTTTTTATCACTTTACTGTTTACTGTTTTATTTTTTTTATAGTTATTACTTTTACTGTTGTTGTATAGTGCCCAGAGTTGCTTAAATGAGTGGCCATGTCAATAAATAAAAACAATAAAATACTGTTCTTCCCTGAAAATAAGACCGGGTCTTATTTTTTTGCCTCCAAAAGAGGCACCAGGTCTTACTTTCAGGTGGTGTCTGTGATACTCACCCGCCCAGCCGGTCCATTTTTCTGATCGAAGGAGTAGCTGCATTCCGGCCTGCATTTTGCAGTCAGGCCTTTCCAGAAGGCCACTGCAGCCAAGTTGTTCTTGCAGAACTGAGCTATGGATTGAATCCATAGTTCGGTTCTCCGCTGCAGTGGCCTTCCGGAAAGCCTGACTGCAAAATGCAGGCCTGGGGACGCCACAGAAGTGGGCCGGTGAGGAGAGGCCTGGCTGCAAGGTAAGTGGGTGTGGGGCACGTGGAGCCACTCCACCCTCCACCCTTGCTTGATTTTTAGATGTGCCTTGCCCCAAAACTAGGGCTTATTTTGGGGGCAAGGCTTTTATTAGGCCCATCACCCAAAATAAAGCTAGGGCTTATTTTCGGGGTAGGCCTTATTTTGGGGGAAACACGGTAGGACCCCTGATTCCAGGCCTGGGAATAAAGCCAGGTTTCATGCCTGATATAAGGTGAAAGTTGCCCAGATCTCTGGGGACCTGCGGCACCAAAGGACAAATCTGGTAGTGGAGAAAGACTTCTTAGGTCCGAAAAGATGAGATCATTTGAAGGCCCTGGAGAATGCCCATTCTACCTGACTCTACTGGGCAGACAGAAACCATATGAGAAAAATTATCCCTTGAATAACCAGGTCCTGTGCTGTGAAGGGCTTCATAGATGGTAACCAACAACTTGAATTGCACCCAAAAGCCAACTGGTAACCAAAGCAGCTTGCGGAGCAGTGGTAACAGACGAGGGTATTGTGGTGCTCCCGTCAGCCCCATGCCACTAGGCATGAGTAATAATCTAGGAGTGGGCACAACCGTGTTTTGCAAAAGCCCTCCTGACATCAGCTGCCACTTATTCTTGAGCCCTTGGCTGCGTGTTTGTTTATTGTTGCACAAACAGAATTAGACAAAGTAGATTTTCAGAGCAAGAGAATGAGTTTTCATGGCTTCACAAGTGTGGCAACTTTTATTTTTTATTATTTATTTTATTTTTCCCAGAAGTCAGATATGAGCCACATGGACACCTGTTAATATAAAGTTCAACATTACATCCCCAACACATTTGTGGTTATAGCAAGGAAGATGTGCAGGTAGAAGCAAGGAGGACAAAGCATTAGAGAACACAGGGTTGAGCTACATTCTGTAAGATTTTGGGTGAACGAGAGGAATCCCAAGGGGGGGAAATGCTAATTTCTTTAAAAATGGGGTCAGCAGTACTTTTGCCATGGGCACCTGCAAGGACAGATGGACATTTCTCTCTGCTAATATGGAGGAGAACAACAAATATTAACAAAAGTTAATGATCTATTATGCCCAACATTCAATATTCCTTAAGGGGTTCCCAAAATTAATATGTCAAAATCACATCATGTTTGCTACCATGTATAAATACTAAAGTACATATAGAAAAACAAAATCCAGAAAAAAACAAGTGACTTATCTCCTTACTAGCCAAGAATATGGTGGAAACCCCCACTCCCAATCTTGGATTAGAAAAACATGGAAAATGTGTTTGTAGGGGGGATTAGTGCTTTGATTTAGGAGACAGCTAATGCTGCCTTACCTGAGGGCACGAGGCCATTGTCCTTGAATGCACTCTCCTTTGTTGGAGGCATCTCTTGAAATGTGACTGCCTTGGGTATCCTCCTGGATTAACAGCTCCTTCTATGCCCAGTTTACGGCAGCTATTTTATTTCTCATAGGTCTATGCAGATGCAATCTCAAGACTCTTGGCAGCTAACAAAGTATAAAAAGACAATAAAAATAGATAAAATGCAACTCGAGTGCCAGGTGTGGCTCCCAATGGACTAAGAAGCCCCAAGGACAGGGACTGACTCACATCCACTCCACAAGCTTGGACACCTGGAACACTCTACCTTTGAAGCTGCCTTCACAACCTGGAATCTGCAGGTGATACAATGCAGCAGCCACAGTGAGAGAATTATTATGCCTATTCTGTGGTCATGGCACTTGCTACCAATATGTTTCTGAATCAGCTCCAAGGTACTGGGCTACAATCTATAAAGCCCTGCAGAACTTGGCTTCAGGAGACCAACTCTCCTGAGGGGAATCCATCCAACTTGTTTGCAGTCCCACCCCTACAAAATTCAAGTGGATACCCTTCTCTCTATTGGTCTCCCACGCTACAAAATAGCAAGAGCACTTAGACTTATAAACCACTTCACAGTGCTTGACAGCCCTCTCTAAGTGGTTTACAGTTAGCATATTGCCCCCCAACTATCTGGGTCCTCATTTTACCAACCTTGGAAGGATGGAAGGCTGAGTCAGTCTTGAGATGGTCAAGATTGAACTGCCAAACTGCAGGCAGCCGGCAGTCAGCAGAAGTAACCTGCAGTACTGCATTCTAACTACTGCAATGGTTATGAATGGATGTGAAAGTACTCTCTTTTCTGATTTTCAACAATTGTGAAAACAAGCCTTTGAAGCCAGATTTTAATAACAATTTTTATGGTGATAGGATTGGTGTTTTCTTTGGAGTTGCTGAAGTCTCATTATTTTGTTGCTGCTTTAGTTGCCATTACTTCTATTTATAGCTTTTAATCCTATTACTCAAAATTGTCCAGAATCTAGGGAGCTGGACAATACATAAGTGCAAATAATAACACTAGCAATAACACTTAAACTTATATACCACTTCATAGTGCTTTACAGCCCTTTCTAAGTGGTTTACAGAGTCAGCCTATGGCCCCCCAACAATCCTCATTTTACCGACGTCGGAAGGCTGAGGCAAACTTCAGCTGGTTAGGCTCAATTAATATAAGTAATTAGTAATGTAAGTATATACACAAAGATTTTCTCATGAAACACAAATCACCTATAATAACAGATCTGTCAAACTTGCTTCTCATTTCCCAAGATGCCATTATCAATTTACAGCTTGTTTTGTTACAAATAGATTTGACTTCAAAGCTAAAATGTGTACACACACACACACACACACACACGTTTCTTTTAACATATAAAAAAGAAAAAAGGAAACAGTACACTAAAGAGAGAAGATGGCAAGTAATAGACAGTAGAGAGAAAGCAGAGCTGCTTAACTCATTCTTTGCATAGCCCAATCTATCAAAAACATAACTGTAGAAGACAGACTAGAAATAAAAATTAAAATAAACAAGAAAATGACTAGAAAACATCTGTTTAATAATAATAATAATAACAACAACAATAATAATAAGTAGTAGTAGTAGTAATAGTAGTAGTAGTTGGAAGGGACCTTGGAGGTCATCTAGTCCAACCCCCTGCTCAGGCAGGAAACCTTATACCATTTCAGACAAATGGCTGTCCAGTCTCTTCTTAAAAGCTTCCAGTGTTGGAGCATTCACCACCTCTGGAGGCAGGTTGTTCCACTGGTTAATTGTTCTAACTGTCAGGAAGTTTCTCCTTAGTTCTAGGTTGCTTCTCTCCTTGACTAGTTTCCATCCGTTGCTTCTTGTCCTGCTTTCAGGTGCTTTGGAGAATAGCTTGACTCCCTCTTCTTTGTGGCAGCCCCTGAGATACTGGAACACTGCTATCATGTCACCCCTCATTCTTCTCTTCGTTAAACTACACATACCCAATTCCAGCAACCGTTCCCTATATGTTTTGGCCTCCAGCCCCCTAATCATCTTTGTTGCTCTTCTCTGTATCCTTTCTAGAGTCTCGACATCTTTTTTACATCGTGGTGACCAAAACTGGATGCAGTATTCCAGGTGTGGCCTTACCAAGGCATTGTAAAGTGGTATTAGTACTTCACTTGATCTTGATTCTATCCCTCTGTTAATGCAGCCTAGCACTGTGTTGGCTTTTTTGGCAGCTGCAGCACACTGCTGGCTCATATTGAAGTGATTGTCTACTAAGACTCCGAGATCCCTCTCACAGTTACTACTATTGAGCAAGGTACCACCTATACTATACCTATGCATTTGATTTTTCCTGCCTAAATGTAGAACCTTACTTATTTCACCATTGAATTTCATTTTGTTAGATAGCGCCCAGTGTTCGAGTCTGTCCAGATCCTCCTGTATTTTAAGCCTATCTTCTGGAGTATTGGCTATTCCTGCCAGCTTGGTGTCGTCTGCAAATTTGATGATTCCTCATCTATCCCCTCATCCAAATCGTTGATGAAGATGTTGAAGAGCACTGGGTCCGGAACAGAGCCCTGGGGCACCCCATACATACTTCCTTGCATGTAGATGCGGTTCCATTGAGGACCACACGCTGAGTACGGCCTGTCAGCCAGCTACGAATCCATCTGGTGGTAATGCTATCTAACCCACATTTTTCTATCTTATCAAGTAGTAGGTTGTGATCTACTTTATCAAATGCCTTACTGAAGTCCAATTAAATTATATTTACAGCATTCCTCTGGTCCACTAGTTTTGTCACTTGGTCAAAGAATGTAATAAGTTTTGTCTGGCATGATCTATTTTTGACAAATCCATGTTGGCTTTTAGTGATAACTTTGTTTGCATCAAGGTGTTTGCTGATTTGTTGTTTGATTATCTTTTCCAGAATCTTCCCAGGTATTGAGGTCAGGCTGATCTTGATGAATACAAATCCCCAGGACGTGATGGATTATCTCCCAGAGTTCTAAAGGAGCTGGCAGATGTCATCTCAGAACCACCATAACATATCTTTCAAAAATCGCAGAGCTCCAGCGGAACAACCAGAGGATTGAAAAGGAGCTTCAAAAAAGGGGGAAAAAACAAACCCAGGAAAATATAGACTAATCAGCCTAACATCAATACATGGGAAGATACTGGAAAAAATAATAAAAAAATAGATCTGTGACCATCTAGAAAAAGTTGTAACTAGAAGCCAGCATGGGTTTGGTAAAAACACTTCATGCCAAAGTGACTAAACTAGTATACCAACGAAATTTGGTCGACATAAAATACTTAGGCTTCAGCAAGGCATTCAACAAAGTAGACCACAACCTACTTTTTAGTAAGCTAGACAAATGGGAGACAGACTGCATCATCATCAGAACGATACTGGAGGAGTAGTCCTTAATGGTACTACATCTACATGGAGGGAAGTAAGCAGTGGGGTACCAAATGGTTCTGTTTCAGGCACAGTACTCTTCAATATATTCATCAATGACTTAGATGAGGGAACAGAAGGGGAACTCATCAAATTTGCAGATGACACTAAGCTGGCAAAAATAGCCAACACCCCAGAACTCAACTTGTGTGAGTGGCGGGCTAGTGGGCACTCATGGGTGTGAGTGCCAGCCTGCTGTTGATGCAGCCCAGTTCCTCTTCCTTTCCCCCCCCCCCCAAAGCCAGCCCACCAAGGTGCAAAGGTTGGGGATTGCTGGACAAAAGGCCCCCCAGGTCCCTTCCAGCTCTATTCTGATTGATTGGTTGAGACATGAGTCTACAGCTGAAACAGGCTGTATTTCTTCTTGCAATATTGCATACATGAAAACTGCATAAAACATTCAAAAGTAGCAACTTTCAAGGACTCTGAATTCCAAATCTGCATTTGCATTCCAACTTTTTGCTATGGTTTTGCAAAAATGCATTACATTACAAATCCTACTGCTTGTTTATGATTCACACAAGAAATACTCTACAAAAACAGATGCACGTAAGAAAACATAGGTAAATCTTATTTCCAGCTAAACCAACATCTTCTGATTGCCTTTCCCCATAAATGTAAAGAAATGAGGTATAACCTAATTTCCAACTGTACCACACTATTTGCAGCTTTTATAATCCAATTTATAACTTAAGATGATTTACAACACAAAGGAAAACCTTTAAAATAAAATAATAAATGTACAATAAACCAAATCACAGAAGTATGGTATTGTACAGGTATAGGTCCTCCTGCTTGAGCAGGGGGCTGGACTAGAAGACCTCCAAGGTCCCTCCCAGCTCTATTCTATTCTATTCTATTCTATTCAAACTATCTTAAAACAAAGACTTAAAATGTTGGATTTTTTAAGACAAAAGTATTTTTCTGGCAGGGAAGTGATCATAAGCACAGAGGACATTCTGCCTCAATCCTCCCTTCACTCAGCAAGATCATTTAGCCATTTTAGACCTCCATCTGGATTCTACCTTCTGGGAGGGGATCCTTGAGATTCCTAGCCTCAGCATAACCTCAGGACCAAAGCCAGGCAAGCGCACTCCCAGTCTGAACTGATCTGACATCAATTCAATGTAAAGAAATCACAAGACCATGCATCCAAGAAAGTGAGAGGGTGGAACCAAAGGAGTGGAGCTATTGGAGGAGATACCCAAGTTCAGTGTTTCTCAGCTTTATCAACTTTAAGATCAACTTCAATTCCCAGAATTCCCCAGCCAGATGAAATTCAATCAGATCCATGCTGAGAATTTCTCTTCTTCCTGGGTAAATTTTTTAACTTTTCTGGAGAAGGACTCTGTTAAGCAGTTAACAGTGTTTAAGATGTCAAGCTTGGCTTCTTAGAAAAAACAGAAAAAGGAAAATGACTGAATTCAAAGAACATCAAGGAATGAGAATAAAGTGAGCCACCAGATGAGAATATAAGAGCAGGTTAAAAGATTTCTCTAATTAAAATTAAAAAATACAAAAAACTGCAGAAAAAAGCAGCTGAGCTAAGCGGTTGTAGCTTAATTAGCAGTTGTAGCTTAATTACCATAGTAGGACTACATTTTATTAATGCTTATATACCGGTTCCATGTTTAAATAAAGACAGCAAGGCCTATCTACCAAATTGCTTTGCAACAATGCAGAAATTTGCTTAAATAAAATCAAAAAGATGCTCCTCTAATAAATTTTAATAACCTCCGATGCTGTTTTCGCAGAGCCTGGATCATCAAATATGATGCAATATTACACTGAAAAAAAGATAAAAAGTGCCTTCAAAGTTTCTCATCACGCAAGTATAAAGGAGGAAAAAAGATGTTTCCTCAGTCTTCCTTGAATGCAGATTGCCTTCCTAAATTAAATGCATGTTTAAAAATGGTTTAATACTTCATGCATTTCAAAGCACTTTTCTACATATTGCTGCATCCGTGTAGTCTAAAAAAGAGAAACAGGGAAGGAAGGAAGCAACCAAGCCAAGGTTTGCATTTAGGAAATGCAAGGAAGGTAAAAAGCTGCCGCAATGGGAAGAACAGGGCATGTCTGCAAAAGGAGCTCAGTTCAAAGGGCAGGACCAGAAAAGCAATAATCAGGCACGTCCGGAGGCATTTCCTTTCTTCCCCTTGAAATAGGAGACTTCTTATCTCCAACTACGACAAACAATTTGCCTGAAAATCAGAGCCCCCCCCGCCCCGCCCGGCAGACTCAGAAGACACGAAGCCTCCTCTAAGAGGGGCGCGCTGCAACTCCGCAGCCCGCACGGGGAATTCTGGGAGTTGCCGTCCCTCCTCTGCAGGATGCGCGCTTCCCTCTTCCCTCACCCGAGGCGCCCCCCGACAGGGCTTCCTCGGCCTGAAGAGCCACCCACGTTCCCGCAAGAAGCCCGGCTCTTGCCCGGGCAGGAGCCCCTCTCAGCTTCCCCCAACCCCGGTCACGGGAGGCCGCCCGGGGAAGAACCTCGGGGCGCCGCGCCTCTGCCCCGCGACGCCGCCCCGACCCCGACCGCCACCGCGACCCACCTGAGCCGCGGCCCGTCCGCCGCCGGACCCTTCCCTCCTCCTCCGCCGAGCGGCTCCGCCGACTCGGCCGCGCCCGCCCCGGAGGCCACGCCCCCCGCGCGACGGTTGCTACGCTCTACGCTCCGCCCCAGGAAAGCGGAAGCGAGCGGTGTCGCGTGGTGGGGAAGGGAGTCAGGTGACGGGGAAAGGCCCGCGGGGTCACGTGAGCGGGTGCAGCCGAGAGCCGCCGCCCCCTAAAGAGCGAGGCCGTTGGCGGCGCGTCGCTTTCAGGAGAGAATAGCGAGGTTGAGCAGGGCTACCCGCCCCGGCCCACCCCAGTGAAGGCCCTCTGGAGCCAAAGTGCTTCCAGAGCCTCCCACGGGAAGAAAATGTGCAGCAGCAGCTACCAAGGAGCAGTCCTCACGAGTTTCTAAAAAGGGGAGACATCCCAGCATTCCTGTGAGAGGAAGAATAGTATCCCAGACCTCCTTAGCGGGGAAAGGTGAATACCGGTGATAGGAGGTTCAAGTCTTTGGGGAACACAAACTATACTTTGCAGGCCGAAGAGTCAATCTAGAGAGGTACGTTGTCTCCCTGGAGCAAATCAAAGACATCACTGAGAAACTTACTAAAATAACCCCAGGGATTACTACCCCTTTCTTTTCCTATAATGGGGACCAATGACACAACAACGAATCTAAAAAGAGCAGCAAGATTTAACGAAGAGCAAGGGAAGTAAGTGTTTTTATCTATACTTCCAACAAAAGGTCAGCATCCAATCGGGGAGCAAAGGATTTTAGAAATGAACCACTGCCTCAAAAGATGGTGTCATCAAAAGAACTTTGGTTTCCTAGACCGTGGTCTGCGTTACCTACATGATGGTGTACTGGCAAGGGATGGAGTGAACCTCGGAAGAACTGGAAAGAATATATTCAGAAAACGACTATCAGAAGGGCTTTAAACTAAAATTGAGGAGGGAGAGGGGACAGAGTTGCTCGAGGTCTTGCAAGATATATATTTGAATCATAAGAAAAACGCATCAAAGGGGCTAGTTCTGCCTGCACTTGTTCAAACCTTAAGATCAAATGCATACCAAGTCAGAATTGAGAAGAAGACATCCTCATCAGCCATTGAGTCGTGCCTGACCCTCGGTCACTCTATGGATCAGCAGTCTCCATACCCCTCTGTCCTGCATTGCCTCCTTGAGATCCACCGTGATCATCCCAGTGTCATCTTTTATAGTGTCCAGCCAGTGAGGACTAAGGTGGCCCCTTCTCCTTTTTCTGCTGATTGCTCCCAGCATGATTGACTTTTCAAGTGAGTCAGCTCTCATGATATTACCAAAGAATGACACCCTCTGTTAGACAATCTTGGCTTCAAGTGATATTTTTCCTTTGTTATTTTTGCTCTTATGGGATGCATAGTAGTTGCCTCTGTATCACAGTTCAAAAGTGTCCATCCTTCTCCTGTCTGCCTTTTTCAGAGTCCCAGGTTTCGTAGCCATAAGTAGCAACTGGAAAAATTATTGGGTTAACTAATCTGCATTAGGTTGTGAGGCTGATGTCTCTACCCTGACAAGACTGAGTGGCTGTGTGTGCCGGCGTCTCGGGAAATTCAGATTGTTCCATCGTTAACTATGGGGGGTGAGATATTACCCCCCCGTAGATAGGGCTCGCAACTTGGGTGTCCTCCTAGACCAGGGGCGTCAAACTCAATTTCACTGAGGGCCGCATCAGCATTGCGGTTGCCCTCGGGGGGCCGGGTGGGTATGGCCAGGGTGGGCATGGCCTACTGGGTGGGCGTGGCTAGAGTGCGTATGGCCTACTGGGTGGGCATGGCCAGCTCTAAATCATTCGCATCAAGAGTGGCTATGGGGGCCTGGGCAGGAGTGGGACAGATCTGAGGTCTCTGGGCCAGGGCCAAGGCAGTGGGGGCCATTCCCTCACTGTTTCCAGGATGGCTTCACGGGCTGCATGAAACCACTTCGCAGGCCGCATCCAGCCCCCGGGCCTTGTGTTTGACATGTCTGTCCTAGACTCACAGCTCTCTTTGGAAGATCATATAGGAACTGTGACTAGGGGGGGCCTTCGCCCAGGTTCGCCTGGTGTGCCAGTTGTGGCCCTATCTGGACCGGGATGCCTTGCGCACAGTCACTCATGCACTTGTGACCTCCCGTTTGGACTACTGCAACGCTCTCTACATGGGGCTGCCCTTGAGGACTACTTGGAGGCTCCAGCTAGTGCAGAATGCAGCCGCGCGAGTTGTGTTGGGAGTTTCCTGATACTCCCATGTTATACCTTTACTCCGCGAGCTGCATTGGCTACCAGTTGTCCTCCGGGTGAGATTCACGGTGTTAGTAATGACCTACAAAGCCCTACATGGCATGGGTCCGGATTATCTATGGCAACACCTGCGGCCGGCGTCAACTTCCCTCCGTCCAGTGCGCTCCCACAGAGAGGGTGGTCTCAGGGTGCCTCCGATCAAAGAATGTCGATTGGTGGCCCCCAGGGGGAGGGCATTCTCTGTGGGCGCGCCAGACCTGTGGAACTGCTTGCCGGTGGAGCTCCGGATGGCCCCTGACCTTTGCTCCTTCCGGCGCGATCTAAAAACTTATTTATTCGATCAATCCGGCCTGGTTTGATGGGTTAAGGGATGGGATTTTAAATAATTTTAATTACTGTTTATTGTTTATATTGGGCATTACATTTAATTGTTTAACTTTTGTATTCCGTCTTTTAGATATTTATTGCCCTGTTCACCGCCCTGTTCACCCAAATTTTTGAAAATAAAATAAAATAAATAATACTCCTATTTTTCCCACGACAAGTGTGAGTAGTTTGGACTGAGAGTGGCTGGTCCGAGGTCACCCAGCCATCTTTCTTACCTAAGGCAGGATTGGAACTCACAGTCTCTTGGTTTCTAGCTGGGTCAGGTCTGCCACTACATCACTTCAGCCCTGCTTTGCTTCGATGGCATCTGCCCTAAAAGGGGAGGAAGGAGATGGGGGGGGGGAAGAAATAACAGGACAAGGGGGACCAGAAGTGCCAGCCTGGAACAGAACCTGGCAGATCCAAGGACCCAAGCACGAGAACAGAATGTGAAAGAGGTGCCAAACTTTAGGACTGTTACCAAAACACCTTGTTTGAACTCCATTGGACATTTACAAAAGGACCAAAGGGCCCAGGAGAAGGGAAAAGCACTGGGTTTATGTGGGCATATTCGGATCTGGCTTTGCTAAGCTGTAATCAGTTGGCTTCGGTAAAAATAGAACAAACTGCCTCTAATGATCCAAAATACTGGGTGGTGCAAGAACTGGACGTTAGGTCCCCTGGCCAATTCTCCAGGCCTCCACTGTTGCCAAGAAGTATCGGGCATGGCCAGTTTTAACATGATTGACACATGGGCACTTTTGTGACTGCTTCATCCAACGGGATTTGACCTCTTCTATTCCTCCCTCCCATTAAAATTTTCAGTACTGTCCCATTTCTGAGAAATGGCAACAGAGTGGAGGGGCGGGGCTGGTATTCTGTTTTTCTGTAATGGCCCAGGTCCTCTTGTAGGGGTGAAATTGCTTCCCTTAATAGTCTTCCTGAAAAACTCAACAACACTAAGTACATTGTGTTATGTAATTTTAATTTTAACTTAATTTTAATATGAAAATGTTATCATTGGGTTTTAGAGTTTTAGTGAAGCCAATTGCAAAATGTGTCAGGACATAAACAAGCAGATATTATTACACGGCTTCCAAGTTCAGCTTATGGTCACTCACTCAGTCTGTTGGGGCAGATTTGGCAAACCCCCCTTGCTTTCTAACTGGGCTTTCCAGATAGATGTGGCTAGAAAAGATAAGATACAGTCCTGGTCAACCACCAAGAAATAATTAGAGAGAGGAACAAATCAATTCCAACTGAATAATGAGGCATCCCAGGTTCTTTGGAAAACAAGGGACCAGTGAATTTAAAGTTAACACCAACATTTTACTAGTCATAATGTACATTTGTTCTTTCTCACACATACCCTCATCCATACAAACCTACGTCAAACTACCAAGTCTGGATTAAAAAAATGATTCAAGGAAGGGGTGGAATTCAGATTAATTTAATTTAATTTAATTTAATTTAATTTAAATACTGCCCTTCTCCCGAAGGACTCAGGGCAGTGAACAGGGCAATAAATACTAAAATACAGAAATACAAAAATTAAGAAGAGATTAAACCATGATGCCCAATACAACAAATAAATTACATAAAAACAGTGATAAAACCCAAACCTATCAGACCCAGTCGGCTTGTTCAAACAAATAGGTCTTTAGATCACGTCGGAAGGAGCGAAGGTTGGGAGCCAACGGGAGCTCAACCGGTAAACAGTTCCACAGGTCAGGCGCACCCACAGAGAACGCCCTCCCCTTGGGGGTCACCAGTCGGCACTCTCTGACCGGTGGCACCCTGAGGAGGCCCTCTCTGTGGGAGCGCACTGGGCGGAGGGAAGTTGATGCCGGCCGCAGGTGCTCCCTAACGTACTCCGGACCCATGCCGTGTAGGGGTTTAAAGGTCATTACCAGCACCTTGAATCTCACCTGGAAGGCAACTGGAAACCAATGCAGCTCACGGAGCAGAGGTGTAACATGGGAGTATTGGGAGACCCCCAACACGACTCTCGTGGCTGCATTCTGCACCAGTTGGAGCCTCCGAGTGGTCCTCAAGGGCAGCCCCATGTAGAGAGTGTTGCAGTAGTCTAACCGAGAGGTCACGAGCACATGAGTGACTGTACACAAGGCATCCCAGTCTAGATAAGGCCGCAACTGGCGCACCAGGCGAACCTGGGCGAAGGCCCCCCTAGTCACAGTTACTATATGATCTTCTAAAGAAAGCTGTGAGTCTAGGAAGACTCCCAAGTTGCGGGCCCTATCTACGGGGGGTAATAACTCACCCCCCATGGTAAGAGTTGGAATACTCTGAGTTTCCCAAGATGCCGGCACGTACAGCCACTCAGTCTTGTCAGGGTTGAGCCAAAGCCTGTTCCTTCCCATCCAGACCCGAACCGCCTCCAGGAAACTGGACATCTGTCGAGGGCATCACTGGGGTGGTTTGGGGTCGAAATAAAAAGCTGGGTATCATCAGCATACTGATGATACCCAACTCCAAAACCACGAATGATCTCACCCAGAGGCTTCATGTAGATGTTGAACAGGAGAGGCGAGAGGACCGACCCCTGAGGAACTCCACAAATGAGAGGCCTCGAGGTCGACCTCTGTCCCCCTGCCAACACCGACTGTGAACGTCCCAGGAGGTAGGAGGAGAACCACTGAAGAACCGTGCCTCCCAATCCTCTGAGACGCCGCAGCAGGATACCATGGTCGATGGTATCAAAAGCCGCTGAGTGGTCTAATAGGACTAGGACAGAGGAACATCCCCTGTCCCGGGCCCTCCAGAGATCATTCACCAGAGCGACCAATGCCGTCTCCGTGCTGTACCCGGGCCTGAAACCCGATTGGTACAGGTCTAGATAATCAGCTTCATCCAGGACCAAAGGGAGCTGATGCGCCACCATGCTCTCAACAATCTTCGCAAGAAAGCGAAGGTTGGAGACCGGACGAAAGTTGTTTAATACAGCTGGGTCCAAGGCAGGCTTCTTGAGGAGAGGTCTCAGGTTTTTGCTTTCATTAGCTGGGATTGGATTTTTTCCCATGTGCCGAGGCCCAACATCCTTTGACTTGTTCAGGTAATTTATTTTTCATTTAATGACTTGTTTTGTTCTTATCTACTTTCCCAAAGGAATCTTTTAGACATTTTGTCAACTACAGGGGAAATAGGTCGACAGACGATGCCATAGCTACTGCTTTACACTCTGTAGTAAGTCATCTCGAGAAACCTGGAAGTTACGTCAGGAGGCTTTTTGTTGACTATAGCTCGGCTTTCAACACCATTTTGCCGAGCATTCTCATCAAGAAGCTGACTGACTTGAAATTCTCCCCCGCTATCTGCGATTGGATTCAAGACTTCCTTAGGGATCAGGTACAAACATTGAGGGTCGGCTCTGCTTTGTCCACCCCCTGAAGCTTTGCACCGGCATGCCACAGGGCTGTGTGCTTAGCCCTTACCTGTACTCTTTATACACTTATGACTGTGTATCAACTGACCCATCCACTGCGATAATCAAGTTCACAGATGATACAACTGTGGTGGGTCTTATTACAGGTGGGGATGAGACAGCATATAGGACGGAAGTACAAAAACTATCCATATGGTGTAGTAACAACAACTTGCACCTAAACATCGGCAAGACGAAAGAGATGGTGTTAGACTTCCGGAGAAAAAAGGAGGAACCTGCCCCACTTTACATCCGGGAGGACTGTGTAGAGAGAGTTTCCTCCTTTAAATTTCTGGGAGTCTACCTCTGTGAAGATTTGACCTGGAAAGTTAACACAACCCAGGTGGCTAGAAAGGCCCAACAGAGGCTTCACTTTCTCAGGGTCTTGCGGAAGAACAGGGTAGAACAACAGCTAATGACCCTCTTTTACCGGTCTACTATAGAGAGCGTCCTCTCGTATGGTATTGTGGTTTGGTATGCTGGTCTGACAGCCGCGGACAGGAAAGGATTACAGAGGGTAGTGAGCACAGCACAAGACATTGTGGGCTGTTCCCTGACACCAATGGATGACATCGCCAGGGCTCGTTGCCTTGGAAGAGTGAGGAAGATTCTCAGGGATGACTTACACCCTGGACGGTATCTCTTTACTCTCCTACCATCCGGTAGGAGATACAGGAATATAGCCAGCCGTACCAACAGGCTGAAAAATAGCTTTTATCCGTGGGCTGTTAGGCTTTTAAATGGGACATAATCTTATGCAGAATTGACTTGGGAGGCTGGTGTGTGGTGTAGTTGGTTCACATGGTGTGTCAGAATCCATTTATATCACATTTCATAAATGTACAGGTAGAATATTGTGCTTATTCTGGGGATTCTGCCATCTCTCCAATGGGGGTGGAGAGGAAGGTTACTTAGATTGAAATAAGGGATCTTCAAACAACTGAAAAAGGAAGAAGCAATAACAATAAAACCAAGGAGAGTTCCTTTTCCCACGGAAGGGCCTGACACCTGAGTAAATGATGGGAGGCTGACCAAATGGATGAGGGGAGGGGCTGAAATGGGAATGCTTTATATAGGATTGAAATGTAACTTTGTTAGTTTCCGTCTTGTATTGCCACAATCGATTCCATCCTAGTAAACATTTTCCTTTTGGACTAAACTGGCATCCAAGAGTTCTTATTTCCTAAGATGTGGATTGAGGTGGGTCCTGACAGTAGACGGAATCTGCTATAAGAGTCAACCTGGAAGGGAAAACCTTACCGGGGGACTTTGCAACAAATACAGTGTCTGGCGATGAAACAAGAGAGGAGGGAAGCCCCATGGAGGGGGAGTCTTCCCCCCAAATGGAATCCCAGAGACGATGGGAAGCTGAAGCGGCATATTCCCCCGGGGAAGAAGCGGTGGAGCAGTACGACCGAAAACCCCGGTGGTCGATGGGCGTTGGAAGGAAAAGTGAGTGGGAAAAGGCATCGAGGGAAGTAACCCTGAGATGGAGCGACCACCAACCGGAATGGAGGCGGAGATGGAGAGCCCCCTGCACGCCAGTGAGGAGGAGTGGATCCTGGAAAAGGCCATTGATCTGATGAAAGCAACCCTGAGCTCACTAAGGGAGGAGAAAGCTGAAAATCGCACCAAGGCAGCGCCTGGGGACGCAACTGGAAAGGTAGCGGAGGGGATCGAGCACCTGAAACCCCGGAGCAGTCCAATGGAACAGGAATTGCTGCCTCAGCAGTACCTCCCCCCCCCAGAACCACAGACGGGGACCAGGATAAGGAGCGATACCGGCCATGGCGCAGACAACGCTCCAGCCAAAGACTCCCGCCCCTGGAAGTCAAATTCAAGGGGGAGCCATCACAACTGGGATTCTTCCTAACCCAAGTCCTCAGCTACATGGAAGAGTACGGCCGGGATATCCCTAGTGACAAAACACGCATCCGAATTGTGCATTCCTCCTGGACGGATCGGCTGCAGACTGGGTGGTGAACTTGCACGACTCCAACGCCCCAGAACTTGATGACTTCAACCGATTCATGTCATCTTTGAGGCGGCGGTTCGAGGATCCTGTGGCTGACCGTGAGGCCCAGGAGAGAATCAAAACGGTGAGGCAGGGCAGGCGAGCAATGGCTGAATATACCCAAGAATTCCGAGCCATTGCCAGCAAGCTGAACTGGCCAGAAGACATACTCCTTAGCCACCTCAAAGACGGTCTAAACTACGACCTGTATGATGCTTGCCTGCCTCGAGGAGACCCACCCCATCTCGACGACTGGTACATCCTGGTGGAGGAAGTGGAAATAGACCTACTGAAGAGACACCGCAGAGGAAAACCATGGGGCCATCTGCCACCCGAGCAAACACGCGAGGGGGAAAAACCACCAGCCACAGCCAAAAAATCAACGGGTTGTTTCAACTGTGGGAAAGACGGCCACCGTGCTGCAGAATGTCGTTCAAAAGCCCCCCCACGAAAACCAGAGGCATCATCCTCCAAGAAGCCGGGGAAGCCCCAAAGCAAAACAAAAGAATCTTCCATGAAGGGGACAGAGGCTGTAGAGTCCACAACTCCTGCCAGGAACTGGGATTGGACTCCGGCCTGCACCGCAGGGACGGTGGACAACTTGGAAGACAGCTCAGAGGGACAACCATTGGTAAGTGGACCCCTTCCACCCATACTTAAGACAGTGACTATATTAGCTCCCTCTATGCCTGAAGCAGCCAAAATAAAAGGTCTGATAGACTCTGGGTGCATCCGCTGCCTTATCAGCCCAACGCTGGTGGAGAGATTGAGCATCCCAGTGAGGAGGCTAAAACAACCAATCTCTTTTAGTCAATTAGATGGGACAATAGCAGGGGGGGGGACCAGCCATCCTAGCCACTTTACCAATTCACCTATCACTGGGGCCCCATGAGGAAGACATAACGTTTATAGTGGCTCCAGGCATGGAATGCCCAATGATTCTAGGACTGGAATGGCTGAAGAAATGGAACCCTGGGATAAACTGGAGGACAGCAGAATTCAATTTCCCAAAAGGGGGGCAGAAGAACTTAGACTCCAAAAGCACCCCCCCCAACCCGGAGGGAGGAGGCAGCAGCAGTGAGGGAAGAGAAGAAGTTACCAGAGATACTGGAGGAATACAGGGACCTGGCTGAGGTTTTCAGTGAGGAACGGGCAGATGAGCTTCCCCACCACCGCCCCACAGACTGTGCTATAGAATTCAAACCCGGGGCAAAGCTCCCAAAACCCAGAATGTATGCCATAAGCCCAAGGGAAATGGCAGAAATGGAAAGATTCATAAAGAAAAACTTAGAAAGAGGCTTTATTGAGCCTGCCAGACCCAAAGTGGCTGCCCCAGTTCTGCTCAGGGAGAAGAAGGATGGGTCTTACCGCTGTTGTATAGATTATAGGAACTTGAATACAATTAGTGAATGCAATCTGTACCCCTTACCCCTGATGAAGGATATGCTATCCCACCTATCGAAAAGAAGGATTTTCACTAAACTAGACCTGAGGGAAGCATACTACCGCATTAGGATTAAGGAAGGAGATGAATGGAAGACTGCATTCAACTGCCCATTGGGTTGCTACCAGTTCAAAGTCCTGCCATTTGGACTGCAAGGGGCCCCCGCAGTATTCATGCAATTAATTAATGACGTGCTAAGGGAGCACCTTTATAAGGGGGTCCTGGTTTACCTGGACAACATCCTTATCTTCACTGAGACCAAAGAGGAACATATCAAACTAGTCAGAGCAGTCCTGAAAAAGTTGCGAGCTGCCCACCTATATGCTAAACTATCAAAGTGTGAATTCCACCAAGAAAAAATTGACTACCTGGGATATCGCATATCCCCAGAGGGCATTGAAATGGACCCTGAGAAAGTCAGGGCAGTATTAGAGTGGGCACCACCCCCCCGCACACGTAAGCAATTGCAAAGTTTCCTGGGCTTTGCAAATTTCTACCGCCAATTCATCCCTGCATTTGGCCAAGTAGCCATGCCCCTGACTAACTTGTTGAAAACGAAAGGGAGGTCCCCCGTGAAATCCAGCCAGCCTGTAAAGTGGACAATGGAGTGTCAAGCAACATTTGAGAGGCTAAAGAGACTTTTTTCTGCTGAACCTGTCCTAAAACACCCAGATCCCGACAAACCTTTTGTAATACAGGCAGATGCGAGTGATGTAGCGGTAGGAGCCGTACTATTACAAGAAAATGATGGGGGGACGTTGCAACCATGCGCATACACATCCAGAAAACTCACAGAAACAGAAGAACGTTGGCCAATATGGGAAAAAGAGGCATTCTCGTTGAGGTGGGCATTACTAACTTGGCGCCAATTTTTAGAAGGAAATAAAATACCTTTCCAGGTCTGGACAGACCACAAGAATTTGGAAGCACTAAAAACACCCAGGAAACTCACTCCTAAGGAAGCCTGCTGGTCCCAACATTTTCACCGATTCAATTTCACTCTCAAACACTTACCGGGGGGAAAGAACTTCCTGGCAGACGCATTATCCCGCATGCCCCAATATAACAGCACAAGAGTTACTGACTTTAAACCACTTGTGCCGGAACAACAACTGGCAGCACCAGCCACCACCAGGGCACAAGAAAAAATGAAGCCAAAGGCAGATAGCCAAACTGGAATAGAATTCAGGAAGTCTTTGGAAAGTGATGAATGGTTCCAGAAAAATAAACATGTGTCTACAATTAAAGATGGACTGCCATGGGTGGGGGAGAAGCTATATATACCTGCCACACAGAGAATCAATTTCATGCAACTGTGCCATGATACAAAATCAGCAGATCACTTTGGCTTTGTAAAAACCTTACACTTAACTAAAAGGCAATTTTGGTGGCCATCTATGAAAAAGGACGTAGAAAGCTATGTGGGTAGCTGTCAAATTTGCACGATGGCCAAAAGACTGCAAGGGAAACCGCCAGGTCTGTTACAACCGGTGGCAAACCCCTCAGCCCCATGGAAAGCCATGGATTTTATCGTAGAACTGCCAGAAAGTAATGGAAACACCGTAGTCTGGACTGTCACAGATCTGTTCTCTAAGCAAGTACATTTCATACCTTGCCAAAAAATCCTGACTGCAAAAGCATTAGCAAAACTTTTTGTACAGCATATTTAGATTGCACAGTATGATATCTGACAGAGGGGTGCAATTTACGTTGGCATTTTGGAAAGAATTTTTATCCCTCTTAGGAACCACCCAAGGACTGTTATCTAGTCACCATCCTCAGACAGACGGAGCTTCTGAAAGACTTAATATACTTGAACAATATCTGAGATGCTTTATTAATTTTCAGCAGTCCGACTGGACAGACCTACTGCCTTTCGCAGAAGTACCATATAATAATGCAGTCCACTCAAGCACAGGTTACACCCCTTTTCAAGTAGCTGCAGGCCAGAGTTTCAACCCAATACCAGAACTAACCCCAAAAGAACCAGTCATCCCTGATCTGAAGGAATGGATTGCCCAATTACAAAATACATGGCCAATCGTTAGGAAAGCGTTGGAAGATGCCAGAAAAGCATACAAGACACAGGCAGACAAAAAAAGAACCGATCCCACACCATTCAGGGTAGGAGAGATGGTATATCTGTCTACAAAATACCTTAAGTCTCTCCAACCCTGTAAAAAACTAGGACCAAAATACATTGGACCTTTTCCAATTAAAAGAATCATAAACCCAGTAACGGTTGAATTAGAACTACCCAAAAATCTTAGACAAATACACCCAACCTTTCACTGCAGTCTAATAAAGAGAGAACAACAATCACCACTACGAGCAAAAATCCCACCACCACCACCCCCATCATGGTGGAAGGAGAACAACATTTTGAAGTGAAAGAAATCTTAGATTCCAGAAAACACCATGGAACGATACAATATTTAGTGGCATGGAAACACCTCCCCTCCTCAGAAAATGAGTGGGTTAACAAAATCCATGTTAAAGCACCTAAGTTGCTTAAGAGGTTTCATACAGAATATCCGAACAAACCAGGCTAACATTTATATGTTTTCTTTTCCCCAGAGATGGACTCATCTTTTTTCTGAAAGGAGAGCCGAATGTCAGAATCCATTTATATCACATTTCATAAATGTATAGGTAGAACATTGTGCTTATTCTGGGGATTCTGCAATCTCTCCGAGGGGGGTGGAGAGGAAGGTTACTTAGATTGAAATAAGGGATCTTCAAACAACTGAAAAAGGAAGAAGCAATAACAATAAAACCAAGGAGAGTTCCCTTTCCCATGGAAGGGCCTGACACCTAAGCAAATGATGGGAGCCTGACCAAATGGATGAGGGGAGGGGGCTGAAATGGGAAAGCTTTATATTGGATTGAAATGTAACTTTGTTAGTTTCCGTCTTGTATTGCCACAATCGATTCCATCCTAGTAAACATTTTCCTTTTGGACTAAACTGGCATCCAAGAGTTCTTATTTCCTAAGATGTGGATTGAGGTGGGTCCTGATATGGTGTGGTAGGATGGAGGGTTGGTTGTCAATGTGTGTTGGGTGGAGAGCATAGGGGGAGGCTCAGCTAATCTCAATGTACACATGTTGTACTTTGACAATAAAGGTTTATTATTATTATTATAACTTTGCTTTATATGCTTGCTTCATCTTTAGATCATGGTAGCTTCAATCTCATCTCAGCCTTATGTGTGCCTTCCTCACCCACAACCTCCCTTCCTGCATGATTGCACCAAATATCCCTTTTTTATTCTTCCAACTGGCCTGATTCCATATATTTCCCAATTTTTTTGCTCTGTTCCGAGCAGTTCAGGTAGGTCACAATTAGTGCAAAATTTGACTTAGTGCTATTTGTAGATTGATACCAGGTAATGCTCGAATCAAATTTCAGTTAGTGCAAGGCTAGCACATGGGCAGTTGAAAAAAGCACATGCAATTGTTTGTGTAAAAAATTCCATGTGAGGAAGGCCCAACAAAGGCTTTTTGAGAAAATAGGAGAACAGATATGCCTTGGATATGGACTTATCTTTTTACTGTGATATAGTATTTTGTCAAAATAAAAATATATGGTTAAAATTTTAATTGTCTACTTCCATCAAGCTAAAACCATTACCTTATTTTCCATAGAAATATTACTTCAAGTAGTGCAAATCCAAACAATGCAAACTTGTGTAATTAATTGCACTAATCAAGATGCATTTATTATCTTTTCATAGGTCTGCTTTCCATTCAGTCTTTTGGGAAATGATGTCAGGTTCCCAAAACCAAAAAAATACACACTATGATTCTTCCAAGCAAATTTTTTTATTGTTCTTACTTCAAAAATCTTGCAAACTAAAGCATGCTGCCACCCCCATAGAGCATTTACTCTCACACATTAAGGAAGAGCCGTCTTCACTCTCTTTCTCTCACACAAACTATCTGAATGGAGTTGTTACTTGCTCCTCTGGAATGCACTCCCCTCCCCTCTGGGAATCTGAACTACATTCAATCACACATGTATGATAATGCATGTACGTGTAACATCCTGCAATGCCAGCTGGTGACCGCCAGGGGGAGAGCCTTCTCTGTGGGTGCGCTGACCCTCTGGAATGAACTGCCCCCGGAGCTGCGGACAGCCGGACCTTCGGTCCTTCCACCGTGACCTGAAGACCTGGTTGTTCCAACAAGCGAGCCTGGACTGACTACGGTTTTTAATTAGGCTTTTTACTGGGGTTAAATTGTTTCATAATTTTGCATTTATTAATTCTTTTTTAAAAAATTTACTCTATGTTTTTTAATTTTTATTGTTGTGAGCCGCCCTGAGTCCTCAGGGAGAAGGACAGCATATAAATTTAATCAAATCAAATCAAAACCCCAATTTAGTTGGCTACCAATTTTGCATTACAAGAGTATATGCAACATTATGATTCCACATTATCTATTTTCAATACTTTTATTATATCACACATAGCACAGAAGAGTGCCAGATAAGGGTGGCACAAATACAGCTCAGATTACTTCCCAACTCCCAGAAGGGTCATGAAGTCACTTCTAGTCTTCTCTCCATTCTTTTGGAGTAAGTCGGCCAACTGGAGAGAAATTCCATGTAATTGGAAGCTGAGTACAAGCCTGCAAGAGTGATCAGAAATTAACCATAATCATTGCAGCAATTCTGTTCACACATCATATTTACCCACAGCTGATGACTCAGCCCAAGTGCTTGAACTGACACAATTAAGCCCATTTTAAGAGGCAAACCCAACAACTGAACGAAGGGTAGAGTTCTTAAAACTGCTCTGAAGTCTGCCCAATACTTACATAAGCCCAAGTGCCAATAGCAAACGCCACCCCAGAAATGAGAATGAGGTTGCCATACTTGTCGTGGAAATCAGGTTCAAGTTTGCGGTGAGCCTGTCTCCTCACAGTATGTTGAATGCCACGGGCTGGAATACAAAGATGTCTCAGTTGAAAAGCAGCTCACCGATCAATCAAGCAAACTGACATGAAGCACATATTGTTGTTATCCTGCTTTTGCGGCTGACTATACTAAGCTTTGAAATTCAATTAATGGGCAATCACAGTGGGACTGGGCTACTCTCCTCCTTCTCTGGCATTTTTTAACTTGAGGCTGGCTGCTTTTTATATTTTCTAACTTTGAAGCTGAGTTCAACATTTATAATCAGACCTAAGGTTAGCTGACTTGCTTACTGTGACAGGCATGTTCACAATATTTGTGCACGAAGCCTTAACATACATAATTATGCAAACCTATTTTTATTAAATATTTCAGTGGAAAATCTCTTGTGTTTTCTTCAAGAAAAGAAATGCCTGATTTTTATGGTCAGCCATACCAGGAGGAAGGACCTAAGTCCAGATTCTAAGCCTCCGCCCAGCATCCATTTGGAGCATGGACTGCTTCATAAACAGCAGGTGCCAGGGAAGAGGGGTGCCCAGGCCTTTTTGAATTGAACAGGCTAGGCAAGCACAGCCCACAGCTGGTCCTGAAAGCTCTGTGCCTTTTTGTACCACGTAAGGGACTGAGCTGTGGTGAGCAAGGGCTTAGGAGGCCCCACAGGGAATATCTGCAGGCTGAAGCACCAGTGTGACCTGAAGGTCCAGATCTGGGGCTATTCCATCTTTGACCTTGGATGGGGTAATACTTCTCCCTTCAAAGTTGGTATGTAATGGGGGGGGGGGAGGAGGACGGGAGGGGGACTGGCAGCTCCTGCTTGAAAAACATCAGTTGTGGCCAGGAAGACCCGACTCCATCAGCAGCGCTTCTCCTAGGCAGGGGAGCGGTGCCTCCAGACACTCACGCCTGCACCTCGCAACTTGACTACTGCAACATGCCCTACATGGGGTTGCCCTTAAAGACCACTCCGATGGGCCAGAATCCAGCAGCCTGGACAGTCTCGGGCAGGCACTGGTTCTGCCCACGGCGAAGGCCTCCCCGGCCAGGGCCTGGCGAGCGGAGCGGCTGCCGCAGGCCACGGGGTCCTCCGATCCAACGGGGTCACCCATCGGGACCCCTGCCCCCCCCCGGGAAGCGGCTCCCTCCGCGGGGCGGGCAGGGAAGAGCCTGCAGGGGCCCCTCCCGCCCTGCCCTCGCCCAGCCCGGGCGGGTCCTGCTGGAAAGGCTTGGGTCGGGGGCGGCCGCCCAGGGTCGCGGGGCATAAAAGGGTCGGGCTGACTCGGCCTGAGAGGCCCCCCAGGACGGCTGACTTCCCAACGAAGCCGGGCCAAACCGGGCCGTTTAATAGGGGCCGGTAAGCTAAAAATCAGCCTCTTTTTCGCTGCAAGAGCCAGTCGGATGCCGAGGAGTCGGCAAAGGCAGCGGTAGGCTGCAAATAAGAACGAGGGCGGCACAGGCACACTATGCAACTAGTCCTCATTGGGGCGCACCCCTTCCCCCTCATGTGTCGGCTTGCCCAGGGGAGCACACTCACCCGAAAGGCCCAAAGCTCTTCGCGCCAAAGGAAACATCACCCCGCCTCTCCCCGAAAGCCCGACTCGCTTCTCCGGTCACCTCACCGGGGAAGAGAAGAACGAAATGGCCGCTGCGTCAGACGCCACACTCTTGCGCCCTCCGCGGGGCGGGGAGCGGTGCGTCCTGGGAGATGTAGTTTCTCAGGAAAAAGGGGCAGCGGGGCGCCGGAATCGCAAAGGGAAGTGAACTGCGGCGCGCGAGGGGGACCCGGCTCGGAAGACCCGCGTCGCCCGTCAGGATGGCCGAGTGGTCTAAGGCGCCAGACTCAAGGCGAAGAGCCTTCTCAAAGGGCGGGGCGTTCTGGTCTCCGAATGGAGGCGTGGGTTCGAATCCCACTCCTGACAGGCTTCGTTTCGGGGTCGGTTTCGCGATCGTTCCGGGGAGGGCGGGCGCTTATTACTGCAAGCAGAGAAGGCGGAAACGGCGCTTTTGGCAGCAGAGCGCAAAATCAAGTGTTCCCGCAGGCGCCCCAAGACCCGACGGGGCTTCCCCTCTCCCGAGACGTCGCTCCGTGCCCCGCGAGGAATGCAGTTCCACAGTCACCTGGCTGCATTTTATGACAGTTTTGCCCAAAACAGGCACTTCTGGTTTTCAGCAAAACTGTACCGTAGTGAATAATGGACTTAAGGATGACTGCAGCATTTGTACTTAAGATCTCAGCATTGGCTTGACCACTGCCACAAAAAATGCTTTAAAATTGGGTGAGATACATGAGAGACCCAATTTATCACCGCAGGCTCCATTACCGTTGTAAATCAAGGACTGCCTATATATAATGATGCTTAAAACATTAAAAAATAAAAACAAAATTGGGGGAAAATATAATCTAGATCAGGGGTCTTCCAACTTGGCCCTTTTAGGACTTGTGGACTTCAACTTCCAGAATTCCTCAGCCAGCGTGCCTGGCTGAGGAATTCCACAAGTCCTAAAAGGGCCAAGTTTGAAGGCCCTTGATTTAGAGCCATGGTGGTGCAGTGGTTAAAATGCAATATTGCAGACCAGCTCACTGCTCATTCCACAAGTTCGATCCTGACCAGCTTAAGGTTGACTCAGCCAGCCTTCCATCCTTGGAGGTTGGTAAAATGAGGACCCAGATTGTTGGGGGCAATAAGCTGACTCTTACTAGAGGGCTGTAAAGCACTGAAGAGGTGTGTATATATAAGTTTAAGTGCTATTGCTATTGTTATGTAACATCATACAACCACCTGGGATCCACAAGTTTTCAGGGCTTTCCAGAAGGCTAACTGGGATGGGGCCAGTCTCACCTGGGATGGGGGATGGGGAATGATGTTCTGGGGTGAGGTTTACAGCAGAAAAGACAGGTCTTCTAGGTCCCATCTGAACTATCTTTGCCTGGTATGCAGGGAATGGAAAGAAGTTCAAAAGTTGGATAAACCACAGGAAGCGTTAGTTCAGTAAGTCATGGTTCTGATCATTATCGTTCATTATAGCTGTTAACATCCAGCCAAACTGTATCTCCTTCATCTCAGCTGGACAGCTTTTGACCAGAATCCAGTGGACCATGTTCTCATGTAATTATCATTTATTATTTTGTATCCATTAATCACTTATATGGGATTGGGCTATAGCCCTTTAAACACAGTGGAATATCCTAATGATATATAAGATCACTGTTAAAATTCTGTGGTGGAATGATGCTATTCCCACTATTTATTTCATTGGATTTACACAAAATTGTTATTTTAAGTAGCAAAGACATTTTAAAAAGAACTTCCCAAGCATGTTAAAAAGTGTTAATATTTCACGGGGTTTATTTTCACTTTGTCATTTTAAATATACAATTAGACAACACATAAGCTGGTGGGTTACCCTTTCAGAGATATTTTCTTACCAGATTCTCAGTCCTTTCAACCATGGCAGAACTTCTTCAGAAGTTCTTCTCAGGAAATGTTTGGATGCATTCAGGGATATATCTGCCTTGAAAATTTGTTGTTGTTCTTAGCTGCGAAGTCGTGTCTGACCCATCGCAACCCCATGGACCACGTTCCTCCAGGCCTTCCTGTCCTCTACCATCTTCTGGAGTCCATTTAAGCTCACACCTACTGCTTCAGTGACTCCATTCAGCCACCTCATTCTCTGTCGTCCCCTTCTTCTATTGCCCTCCATCTTTCCCAGCATTAGGCTCTTCTCCAGTGAGTCCTTCCTTCTCATTAGGTGGCCAAAGTATTTGAGTTTTAGCTTCAGGATCTGGCCTTCTAAAGAGCAGTCAGGGTTGATCTCCTCTAGGACTGACCGGTTTGATCGCCTTGCAGTCCAAGGGACTCGCAGGAGTCTTCTCCAGCACCACAGTTCAAAGGCCTCAATTCTTTGGCGCTCAGCCTTTTTTATGGTCCAACTTTCACTGCCATACATTGCAACTGGGAAGACCACAGCCTTGACTATACCCACTTTTGTTGACAGGGTGATGTCTCTGCTTTTTAGTTTGCTGTCTAGATTTACCATGGCTTTCCTCCAGAGGAGCAAGCATCTTTTAATTTCTTGACTACAGTCCCCATCTGTAGTGATCTTGGAGCCCAGGAAAATAAAATCTGTCACTACCTCCATTTCTTCCCCATCTATTTGCCAGGAATTGAGAGGGCCGGATGCCATGATCTTGGTTTTCTTAATGTTAACTTTCAACCCAACTTTTGCACTCTCCTTCTTCACCCACAACAAGAGGCTCTTTAGTTCTTCTTCACTTTCTGCCATTAGAGTGGTATCATCTGCATATCTTAGGTTGTTGATATTTCTCCTGGCAATCTTAATTCCAACGTTTGATTCATCTAGCCTTGCCTTTCTCATGTGCCCTGCATATAAGTTAAATAGGCAGGGCGACAGTATACAGCCTTGCCGGATTCCTTTCCCAATTTTGAACCAATCAGTGGTTCCGTGTCCAGTTCTCACTGTTGGTCTGGTACTCCCATCTCTTTAAGAACTTGCCACAGTTTGTTGTGATCCACACAATCAAAAGCTTTAGCATAGTCAATGAAGCAGAAGTAGATGTTTTTCTGGAACTCTCTAGCTTTCTCCATGATCCAGCGTATGTTGGCAATTTGATCTCTAGTTCCTCTGTCTCTTCGAAATCCTGCCTGTACTTCTAGTAGTTCTCGATCCACATACTGCTGGAGTATAGCTTGTAGGATTTTAAGCATAACTTTACTAGCATGGGAAATGAATGCAATCGTGCAACAGTTTGAACATTCTTTGGCATTGCCTTTCTTTGGAATTGGAATGTAAACTGATCTTTTCCAATCCTGTGGCCACTGTTGAGTTTTCCAAATTTGCTGGAAAATTGAGTGTAGCACTTTGACTGCATCGTCTTTTAAGATATTGAATAGCTCAGCTGGAATACTATCACCTCCACTAGCTTTGTTGTTGCTCAGCTTTTCTAAGGCCCACTTCACTTCACATTCCAAGATGCCTGGCTCAAGGTCAGTGACCACCTCATTGTGATTATCAGGGACGTTAAGCTCATTCTTGTATAGTTCCTCTGTGTAATTTTGCCACCTCTTCTTAATCTCTTCTGCCTCTGTTAGGTCCCTGCCATTTTGGTCCTTTATCATGCCCATTTTTGCATTAAACGTTCCCTTCATCTCTCCAATTTTCTTGAAAAGATCTCTGGTCCTCCCTATTCTATTGTTTTCTTCTATTTCTTTGCACTGTTCATTTAAGAAAGCATTCTTATCTCTTCTAGCTATTCTCTGGAATTCTGATACAATTGGGCATATCTTTCTTTTTCTCCCTTGCCTTTCGCTTCCCTCCTTTTCTCAGCTATTTGCAAAGCTTCCTCAGACAGCCATTTTGCTTTCTTGCATTTCTTTCTCTTTGGGATGGTTTTAGTTGCTACCTCTTGTACAATGTTGCGAACCTCTGTCCATAGTTCTTCAGGTAGATCTAATTCCTTAAATCTATTTGTCAGCTCTACTGTATATTCAACAGGGATATGATTTAATTCATACCTGAGTGGTCTAGTGCTTTTCCCTATTTTCTTCAGTTTAAGCCTAAACTTTGCAATGAGAAGCTCATGGTCTGAGCCAGTCAGCTCCTGGTCTTGTTTTTACTGACTGTATAGAGCTTCTCCATCTTTGGCTGCAGAGCATATAGTCAATCTGATTTCTGTGTTGACCATCTGGTGATGTCCATGTGTAGAGCCGTCTCTTGGGTTGTTGGAAAAGAGTGTTTACTATGACCATCGTATTCTCTTGACAAAATTCTATCAGCCTGTGCCCTGCTTCATTTTGTACTCCAAGGCCAAACTTGCCTGTTATTCCAGTTATCTTTTGGCTTCCTACTTTAGCATTCCAATCCCCCATGATGATAAGGACATCATTTTTTGGTGTTAATTCTATAAGGTGCTGTAGGGCTTCATAAAACCGGTCAATTTCATCCTCTTCAGCACCGGTGGTTGGGGCATAGACTTGGACTACTGTGATATTGAATGGTTTGCCTTGGATTCGAACTGAGATCATTCTGTCATTTTGGGGATTGTATCCCAGTATTGCTTTTCCTACTCTTTTATTGACTATGAAGGCTACTCCATTTCTTCTGAGGGATTCTTGCCCGCAGTAGTATACCTGATGGTCATCTGAATTAAATTCACCCATTCCTGACCATTTTAGTTCGCTGATTCCTAAGATGTCGATGTTCAGCCTTGTCATCTCGTTTGACCACGTCCAGCTTTCCTTGATTCATGGATCTTACATTCCAGGTTCCAATGGAGAAAAAAACTTTACAGCATCGGACTTTCCTTTCACCACCAGACACATCCACAGCTGAGCGTCCTTTCGGCTTTGGCCCAGTCGCTTCACTCTTTCTGGCGCTATTAGTACTAGCCCTCTGCTCTTCCCCAGTAGCATATTGGACGCCTTCCGACCTGAGGGGCTCATCTTCCAGCGTCATATCGTTTTGCCTTTTGGTACTGTCCATAGGGTTTTCATGGCAAAGATACTGGAGTGGGTTGCCATTTCCTTCTCCAGTGGATCACATTTTGTCAGAACTCTCGGCTATGACCTGTCCGTCTTGGGTGGCCCTGCACGGCATAGCTCATAGCTTCATTGGATTCCGCAAGCCCCTTCGCTATGACAAGGCAGTAATCCATGAAGGGGGCCTTGAAAATAGCCCTGGTTAAACTGTATAACACAAAAAAGTTATCACTTTTGTATTATGCAATACAAATATTTTATCATAATTTTTATGTCATAAAGCATTTTATAACATTTGCTGAATTTCACTCCTTCAGGATTCATGGATCCTGGATGCCGTTGTGGAGGTTAGCCCATTTGAGGTGCTTTGGTTCAAAAATTATTGCATTGCTATATTGCACTGTTCCCCCAAATAACAATTATGGGAACGAGAATTTTAGTAATATATAGACTGTTCATTCTTTCATCTATTTTTGTTGTCTGCAGATCGGATTTTGCCTGGCACAATGCCAATCAGAACCAGGCACCAGTGGTGATTCAAGGAACGTTTATTGAAGTACTTCAGCAAAAGGGAGGCAACAATACACAAATACAGACTTTAAACAGTTATGATAAAGAGAGTTAACTTTCTGCCTCGGCAATACCTTTGACTAACTTCCCTAATTCCAAGACCTTCATTTTGGAGAATGGTCAAAGCTGACAAGAAGTTTCATTCTTAACTTTATTTTAATAGAGGCCGATTTTATCAAGCTTGCTAACGGACTCTTGAACGCGGCCGCCCTCTGGCCCTCGGCCGGGACGCGCCTTCTTCCGCCGGCATCCGGCGCAGCGCTTCCCGCGGGCCGCAGCTCTCCAATCACCGCGCACCAGATCGCCCTCTTTTCATTCGTCGCAGAGCGCCTCCTGGACCCGTCCCGCCTAAAGGTGAAAGGTCGGGGCTGAGCGGAACAGGAAAGGCATGGACCAATGGCAGGCGGCGGAATACCATCTTGACCAATCAGAAGCTGGCCCGACGCCCCGTCTGACCAATGGGAGCCGGGCTGCCGGCGTCGGCGAAGAGACCCTCGCGGCCATGGCGGTGCCGCGGCTGCTGCTCCTGCGGGCCCTGGCGCTGGGCGGGCTGGGGCTGCTGGTGGGCTGGGGCGGCTCCGGAGCGGAGGGGCAGAAGAAAAAAGAGGTGAGCGGCGCGGCAGCCGCGGATGAGAGGGTCGAGGGAAGCCCCGCGGTCATCCAGCCGCGCCACCCGAGCGACGGGACCGTGCCTGGGGAGAGGGGTCCGCTGAGCCTGCGCAAAGAGCCTGAGCCAAAGCCCGCAGGCTGACGCGCGGAGAGGGGGCTCTGCCGGAGGGGCCGCGGGGAAGCCCGGCGCCCCTTCCCGGCCTTGGCGCCGCCTCTCCTCCGCCGCGGCCCCTCGCGCCGCTTCCCTCCGCCCGGCCAGGGGCAACGCCGCGCGGGAAGAAGCGCTGCAAACGTCCGGGCGCCTCCGCCTCGGGCTTCCTTGCCGCCTCGTCTGAAGGCGAGCCGATCCGCAGGCGTTGGCAGGCGGCCTGGGCCGGCCCGTTCGGCAGGGAAAGCTTCCCAGCGCAGTCTGGACGCCGCTCGAAGCTTCTCGCTGGCCCGCGGGACGGGCTTCCGAGGAGCGCCACGTCGGCCCCCCAGTCGGGGTTCCTGTGCCTGGGCCCTGCAGACTCTGTAGGAAGGGCTCCCTGCCTTGCTTGCCCAGCAGGCCGAGGAAAGAGGTGTCCGGAGTTGACCTTTGGCAACACTGGTGCTGCTCGCCGCCGAATCCGCCTCGGAGTGGGGTTGCTGGGGTGGGGGGAAGAAGAGGATGGAGCCCTGGGCATGGCTAGACAATATGTGTTTTTAATTTCTGTCTTTATTATTTTTATAAATAATACTCCTTCACCTATTTTCCCCACAACCACAACCCTGCAAGGTGGCTTGGGCTGAGAGAGAGGGACTGTTCCAAAGTCACCTCATACCTGAGGCAGGACTGTAACTCGCAGCCCCTCAGTTTCTTGCCTCGGTTTATTCTTTTTAATTTGCAGACCTGGTTTTTCATAGAGGGTTAAAAATAATGAATATTCATGTATTGTTGGGCTTCTTTCAATCTTGCCGAGGATGTGAATTTGCTTGCAGATGAACTTGAGAATGAAAAGGAAAAAAGGGTGGAAATTGTGGAAAATCTTGTGAAGAGAGAATCATGTAATCCTGCAGTATTCCAGATTTAACACATCATGGTAAATTAGTGGGAGCTGGCACTGCGCGTGATAACCCCTGATGTGTGCTTAAGTGAATAAATTAACATTTAAGCTGTGACCATTTAGGGGGCTGAAAAATGGCATGCATTTCACATTGCAGAATTTCTTTCTTACCCAGATGGTGCTTTCAGAAAAAGTAAGCCAATTGATGGAATGGACTAGCAAAAGATCAGTTATTCGACTGAATGGGGACAAATTTCGACGTCTCATAAAGGCACCACCAAGAAACTACTCTGTGATAATAATGTTCACTGCTCTTCAGCCTCACAGACAATGCATTGTGTGCAAGTAAGAATTTTAATTTATAAATTCACAATATTACCAGAAGAGTATACTAATTAATGCATTTTAAGAATTTTTATGCTGGGATTATGCTTGTTAGATGTTGATTAAATAGCCATTTGTGAAGTGGTAATTTAGAAATATTCCTCTTAAAACGAGCTTGTGTATGGGGATGAACATTGTGCTGAACCTGCTATAATTGCAGGTTATGAACAGAATTTGTATGAAGTTCCTAAATACCCAAAAGCAAATGATTTTAGAAACTACTGTTTAGTTCATATTTAACTGATCAGTTGGTGAAAACTGACACTTCAACTGATTTGGACAGAAAAAAAAACATGTCCCTTACAAACTTCCTAATCTTTGCAGAGGATCCAGCAATTGTTAAAGATAGCACGTTAGAAGAGTCGCTGGTCTGCTATTAAGAACATAGAGTATCAGAGATAATCAACCAACAGAGATTGAAGACAATTAAGGCAGTTCTTGACTTACAACCACATATGGTATCAGAAATTTCATCATAAATCATTGCCATTATAAGTCAAGGCACCACACAACCAGTCTCAGGTTTGCAATCATTTATGTGATGGTCTTTAAGTGAGTCACTCTGGTTGTTAAATAAAGCACATGGTTGTAAGTGCCAGCCCATTTTATTTGATGGGCATTTTTTCCAAAAAATCCAAAAAATGTTGCAAAATGCAATCACATGACTGCGAGACATTATAGGTCTGGTGTCAAACTCGTAACATCACATGATGTATCGTGATGTATCGCAACTGTTTTCCCGTTGCTGGCAATGGGGTGAGCGTGGTTTTGGCATGATGCCTGCGGGCTGGCAGTATGACAACCCTGCTGTAAGTGGACCTAAATGTGATCCAGTTGTTAAGCCCTGAAGCACAATCACATGACTGTGAGGATGGAGTGACTGTCATAACTTTGAGCACTGATAGTAAGCTTCATGTCTAAGTTTGGTCATTAAGGGACCATTGCTCTTACAACACTGGTTGTAAGTTGAGAGCTACATGCACATGTATACCTCCGATCATTGCCAAAGAGCTGTTCTGCAAATCTCAGGAGTGCAGACTGGGGCTTCTCGTATCTCTTGGTTCGGAAAGACACAGAATACTTTTGCCATACAGGGTACTTAGACTTTGATGGTGTGAATGTCAGTCAAGCAAGCAGAGTATTATTCTGCTTCACCCTCATCCAACTTTTAAAGGAGAGGATTTTAAAACACATCTATTATCTTTGAGGAAGTTGTAATTTACAATCTGTAAATTGATATACCGTGCTTTCCCAAAAATAAGGCCTATCCCAAAAATAAGCCCTAGCCTGATTTTTTTAGGGTGGGCCTAATATAAGCTGTACCCCAAAACAAGCCGGGGGGGGGGGGGGGGCATGGCCAGCACAAGCAGCAGTGAGCATGCGGGGGCCAAGGGTGTCCAGCAGGAGCTGTAGCCTGCCAGCCCCTTGGAGCAGTGCAGGTAAGCCCAGCGTGGAAGCAGAGGTGTGGGGGAAGTAGATGATGCAGACATGCCGCACACTGTTTTTATCCAGTGGGAGATGGAATCTTTGTTTGCAAAGGGGGCAGGTTGGAAACCGAGGGATTTGCTCCCTTTCCAACCGCCCCACTTGCAAACAGACAAAGCTTCCAGTCTCTGTCACTTTTCCATCCAGGCAAAAAGTGTTTGGGCACCTATAGGGGGCTTGGGGCAGCTCCACCCCCTCTCCCACCTGCCTCTCCTTGTGGCGATGGTGGCGGGCTACATGGCCTTTTGCTGCAAGCAGCCACTGAAGGGCGCCAGCAGTCATGCGGGTTTCTGCTGGGTGAGGAAGTTGTTGCCGCCACCGTGAGGAGAGGCAGGTGTCTGGGGGAAAAAATAAGACATCCCCCGAAAGTAATACTTAGTGCCTCTTTTGGAGGCAAAAAAAAATAAGGGTAGGTCTTATTTTGGGGGAAACACGGTAGCAGTTCTGGGTGGAATTATGTCATGAGGGAGCAGATGTAGCATGTATCGGGTGGTTTGGCAATCAAGATTACTATGACTGGATATGTTGACTTTACACCAAACTGGGAAGCAAAGGCACAGATATTCAGGAGCCATCGCTGACCTTGATATGAACATATAGAAGGCAGTAACAATTCTTTCCACGCCATTCTGAAATTAAACACTAGCTTCTCAGGCCCGAAGCACATTTGTCCTCCTGTGTGCGTGAGTCGAAGTATATTCACAGATCTGGCACGGGCTTGAGCAATCCAACATAAGGAGCTGCAAGAGCTTTAGTTATAGTGAAGTTTCATCAAACAGCAGTGTACCACCTTTATAGAATCTTATAGAATTGGCCTTGACTATTTTGGCAGTCACATTTCAAACTGCAATCAGGTCCAGGATAGAGACAGCGGTGGGAAAAAAAACTAAATTTGATTAAATTCATTTTTAAATTAATTTGAGCTAAATAAGTACAGTTAGATGAATTTCTGTACATTTCCTTATGTGAATTCGGTGGCAAAGATTGGAAGGGCTCTTGGTGCTAATCTAAAGCTTTGGGGGATCCAAATAAGGCTAGCAACACACTTTCTGACAATTGCTAATGCGGGTGCAACGTTTGTAGCACTGATACCAGGGTACATGACTGGGCTTACTTTCATGAAATCTTATCTTTTTTCATTAATGCTTTCTTTAATTTGTGACAGGCAAGCTGATGAGGAGTACCAGATTCTGGCAAACTCCTGGCGATTCTCGAGTGCATTTACCAACAGGATCTTTTTTGCCATGGTGGATTTTGATGAAGGTGCTGATGTATTTCAGATGGTGAGGAGTGTCTGGTGACTTAAAGTACTGAGCTTATAGGAATGGCTTATAGGGGTTTTTGTATGACAAATACTGCTTTTATGTTTTAAAAAATCTTAAGATATTTAGAAAACAATCCAAATTATTTTTATTCAAAAATAAGTCCCTAAATTATTATTTCTCTTCATTAAAAATATTTTGCATTGTCCAAAGGCCAATAGAGGTAAAGAGTAAGATTGTAAGAAGGTGAGCTGCAGGTTGCTTGTCTTGATTAGTGTTTCTCAACCTTAGCAATTTTAAGATGTTCCCAGACTTCCCCAGCCAGCATCTTAAAAGTTGCCAAGGTGGAGAAGCTCTACAGCTTTCTTTTGAAGAGCTGAAGAAAAGAGTTCTGCAGTAGACACATTGTGCCAAGGTGGAGAATTGCTGGTCTAGAGTAGCTGGAAGGTGGGAACCAGTGGACAAAAGGCTTTTCCCATACTTGTACAGGTACTCCTTAAGTTACAACCAAAATTGTTGGGATGAGAATTTTGGTTGCTAAGCAAGGCAATTGTTAAGTGAGTCGTGCCCAATTTTTTAACCTTTTTTTGCTGCAATTAAGCAAATCATGTAATTGTTACGTGAGTCTGGCTTCCCCCATTGACTTTGCTTGTCTGAAGCATGTTATGAAGGTCTCAAAAAAAAATCATATGATTTTTGATGCTGCAACTGTTGTAAATACATGCTGCTTGCTAAGCACCCAAATTTTGACCACGTGACCCCAGGATGCTGCAGTGGTCATAAGCATGAAGACCTGTCATGTCAGTTGTAACTTTGAATAGTCACTAAGCAAATGGTTTAAATCAGGGGTGTCAAACTCGCAACATCGCGTGACGTGTTGTGATGTATCGCAACTTTTTTTCCATTGCCAGCAATGGGGTGGACGCAGTTTCAGCATGACGCATCCGGCTTGTGGCCTGGCAGTTTGACACCCCTGGTTTAAATTTGACTACTTGTATAGCCTAATTGCAGAGGAACTGATATCAATTATATATTAATTAAATATTGCTCCCATAAACTGAGAATCTGGGTTTTTCTGACAGTTTCAATTACATATTTTTGTATATTTTACTTAAAAATAAAGCTCAACATGAATTCTGCTCCAACCTTCATTAATTTCCCACCAAAAGGGAAGCCAAAAAGAGGAGACACTTATGAGCTGCAAGTACGAGGTTTTGCTGCTGAACAGCTTGCCCGCTGGGTGGCTGATAGAACAGATGTCAATGTAAGTAAAAACCAGATTTTGCCTCTGATGTGATGCTTTTAACTCTGACTACCCAAAGAGATGGTCTCTTATCCTGTTGTTGCTTTGGGGAGCCACTGCTGAACTCCCGGGCATCTCCTTTAACTTCAGAGAGTAGGACTGCTATGCAGAGAGACTGAACAGTCAGTTTAGTTGGTCGAAAATAGAACCAACTTCCTTCTTATCTGCTGGATTCAGTACAATACCACAAGCTAAAACTAAGCAAAACACATTATGTCTTAGAATATTGGGACCACAGTTTGGACAATATTATAAACCACAATTTGTCTTCATGTGTCTTATGTAACTTATTCAGTAACACTTGTTTAATAAAACCATGGTCTAATTCAGGGGTTCCCAACCTGGGGTGCTTGCACCCCCTGGGGGTGTGAGACGGTATTCCAGCAGGTACGAAAACTTGTCTTTTCAAAATTATAGTGTATATGCATAATTTGTTGCCGTTATTTCTAACTTTTGAATGGGGTGCGAGAATATATCAGAAGCATTCTAGGGGTGCAGGGTATAGAAAAGGTTGGGAGCCGCTGGTTTAACTGGACCCATATAGTTTGCATGAACCAATTGAAAACATGAAAACAATATTTTTTAATTCCCAAAGTGGAAAGGACAGTGGTTGAAGGGTGAGATGTTTAAAAAAAACATCTCTAGTTATCAGATGTGCTCAGCTGCCAAAGCCATCATGGCAATGCTTTATAAAAATAGGCTTTTTATTACAGGTTTAGTATTTGTCTTACAACTTAGGAATGTGCTAGGATGTGCAGTGATGCAATTCAGTGCTCGTCCCACTGATTTATAATTGAACCTCTTTAGAATATTTGCTTTTTGAATGAACATTTTTTGTAAAATAGCTTGGATATATTTCAATAATCAAATTATTTATTGTAATAGTAATTAAAATATGAAAGTGGCTTGAATATCTAACTTTAGAAGTTAACCAGCATTTTTCTCTGTGGATCATTTCTAATACTTTAAAATTTTTATTACCTTTCTCAGTATAATTTTTTCTTCGGTGGAAAATTGATCTGGAGACTGCTTTGTAAAGATTCTCCATCATCGCATTAGAGGAGTGAAATAAGTGGCAACTATTTTTATTGTAGAAATTATAGTATTTATTACTTATTTTAATTATTTCTGTTCTGCCTCTCAAAAGATACGAAGACACATATTAATAAACAAGGCACACAACATAATCTTTGTTTTAAAACGTGTGGATCATATGGTGGATCAGTCATCCTGTGTAGTACTTTGCCAAGGCCCCCCCATGTCAAAGAATTTGATGTGCTCACTTTCCATAAATCATGCAAACATTTTAGAAGCCTTGTGGGAGACATCTAATTAGGTAGCATTGTAATGACCCAAATGCTGAAAAGTTACATTCCATTGATGACAGTGAAGTAACTCTCAGGACAAGTAGATTCGAGATGACAATTGCAACCTACCTTTGTCACAGATCCGAGTGATAAGACCACCAAACTATGCTGGACCCTTGATGTTGGGGCTGCTGCTGGCTGTCATTGGTGGCCTGGTCTATTTAAGAAGAAGCAACCTAGAATTTCTCTATAACAAGACAGGCTGGGCTTTTGCTGCTTTGGTAAGCAATCTGACGTTTAAAAGACCTATTTTGACTCCTTGATCTGCTCAATCACACAGGCCCACAACATGAATTAAGAAGTTGCATTGTGCATTCTTTTTCCCTTTTTTTAAAGAGAGAAGTTGACATATATAGGAAAGAAAGTTTCTGTATTCCTATTTGGGAGGTTTTTTCTGCAGGAAACAGGCAGTTCTGAAACCAACATTTTAGACTATTTTAGTTCCTTTGAGAATAAATTTATTGTTGATAGGATATAAATTATACCTGATTAAATCATACTGTTGTGTAATTAACATGTGAATCATTTGTAAATGCCCATTTTGAGGTTTATCTTAAAAATACACATTTGAAATAACTGAAAGTGTGAAAAAGCCCTATTTGAGGTTAGTTGATATATAGCCATGTTCCTTTAGTAGGTTTGTTGGTGGCACACACAGCAGCTGATTTACTCTCTCATTTTTAGTGCTTTGTTCTGGCTATGACATCAGGGCAGATGTGGAATCACATTAGAGGGCCACCATACGCTCATAAGAATCCTCACACAGGTCAAATGGTGAGTTAATTTTTCCTTGAAACTGGAGCTCATTTTCCTTGGCTCCAGGCCCTCATCTGCTGGGAAATTTCCACATTCAGTGGCCAGTGGGGGTGGGGGGGGTAATGCTGCTGAGAGCATTAATTGCCAGAACTTGCCATCACATTGTTCTGAGCTCAACTTTACTTCTAAAGAACTGGTCTGGGGGGATTTTCTGTTCACAGGCAAATGCAGGTTTGGAGCTTTGTCCCACTGAAGTAATTTCACATTTTGATCTCTTTATTTTCTAGAACTACATCCATGGGAGCAGTCAAGCACAATTTGTTGCTGAAACACATATTGTTTTACTGTTTAGTATCCTTGATGATAAACAGAATATGCAAAAGTACAATCAGAAATAGTGTTTCTCAGCCTTGTGCTGCTGTGTGATGATTTTACAATTTAGAAAACGGCATACATTGGGCTGAGGGGGAATGTGCTGCAAATTTAGTCATGCTCCCTTAGCATGTCATTAATTAATTGCATAAAGACTGCGGGGGCCCCTTGCAGTCTGAATGTCAATACTTTGAATTGGTAGCATCCCATTGGGCAGTTGAATGCAGTCTTCCATTCATCTCCTTCCTTAATCCTAATACGGTAATATGCTTTCCTCAGATCTAGGTTAGTAAAAAAATCCTTCCTTTCAATAGGTGGGATAGCATATCCTTCATTAGGGGTAGAGGGTACAGATTACATTCACTAATTGTGTTCGGATTTCTATAATCTACACACAAACAGAAAGAACCATCTATATCTTCTCCCTGAACAGGACTGGGGCTGCCACTTTGGGTTTGGCAGGCTCGAAGAACCCTCTTTCTAAATTTTTCTTTATGAATCTTTCCATTTCTGCCATTTCCCTTGGGCTCATGGCATACATTCTGGGTTTTGGGAGTTTTGCCCCGGGTTTGAATTCTATGGTGCAGTCTGTGGGGCAGTGGGGGGGAAGCTTATCTGCCCACTCCTCACTGAAGACCTCAGCCAGGTCCCTGTATTCCTCCGGTATCTCTGGTAACCCCTTCTCTTCCCCCACTGCTGCTGCCTCCTCCCTCCGGGTTGGGGGGGGGTGCTTTTGGAGTCTAAGTTCTTCTGCCCCCCCTTTGGGAAATTCAGTTCTGCTGTCCTCCAGTTTATCCCAGGGTTCCATTTCTTCAGCCATTCCAGTCCTAGAATCATTGGGCATTCCATGCCTGGAGCCACTATAAACGTTATGTCTTCCTCATGGGGCCCCAGTGATAGGTGAATTGGTAAAGTGGCTAGGGTGGCTGGTCCCCCCCCCTGCTATTGTCCCATCTAATTGACTAAAAGAGATTGGTTGTTTTAGCCTCCTCACTGGGATGCTCAATCTCTCCACCAGCGTTGGGCTCATGAGGCAGCAGATGCACCCAGAGTCTCTCAGAGCTTTTATTTTGGCTGCTTCAGGCATAGGGGAAGCTAATATAGTCACTGTCTTAAGTATAGGTGGAAGGGGTCCACTTACCAATGGTTGTCCCTCTGAGCTGTCTTCCGAGGTGTCCACCGCCCCTGCAGTGTAGGCCAGAGTCCAATCCCAGTTCCTGGCAGGAATTGTGGACTCTACAGCCCCTGTCCCCTTCATGGAACATTCTTTTGGGTTGCCTTGGGGTTTCCCTAGTTTCTTGGAGGGTGATGCCTCTCTTTTACACTGGGGGGTTTTTGAGCGGCATTCTGCGGCGCAGTGACCCTCTCCCGCATTTGAAACACCCCGTTGATTTTTTAGCTGTGGGCGATGGGTTCTCCCTCTCACGTGTTTGCTCGGTGGGCGGCGGCCCTATGGTTTCCCCCCCGATGGTGTCTCTTCAGTAGGTCTATCTCCCCCTCCTCTGCCAGGATATACCAGTCGTCGAAATGGTGTGGGTCTCCTCGAGGCAGGCAAGCATCATACAGGTCATAGTTTAATTTTAGCCCGTCTTTGAAATGGCTAAGGAGGATGTCTTCTGGCCAGTTCAGCTTGCTGGCGATGGCTTGGAATTCTTGGGTTTATTCAGCCACCAGCCGTCTGCCCTGCCTGAGTGTTTTGATTCTCTCCCAGGCTTTACGATCAGCCAAGGGATCTTCGAAACACCCGCCTTAAGGATGCCATGAACTGGTTGAAATCGTTGAGTTCTGGGGCACTGGAGTCATGTAGGTTCACCACCCAGTCTGCAGCCAGTCCGTCCAGGGCGGCTTGCACAATTTGGATGTGGGTTTTGTCACTGGGGATGTCCCGTCTGTATTCTTCCATATAGCTAAGGACTTGGGTTAAGAAAAACCCCAGTCGTGATGGCTCCCCCTTGAATTTTGTTTCCAGGGGCGGGAGTCTTTGACTGGAGCGTTGTCTGCGCCATGGACGGTCTCTCTCCTCATCCTGCTCCCCGTCTGTGATTCTGGGGGGGGGGGTGTGTACTGCTGAGGCAGTGACTCCCGTTCCGTTGGACGGCCCCGGGGTTTCAGGTGCTGGATCCCCTCCGTTACCTCTCCAGTTGCAGCCCCAGGCGCTGCCTCGGTTGCGTTTTTCAGCTCTCTCCTCCCTTAGTGAGCTCAGGATTCCTTTCATCAGATCAATGGCCTTTTCCAGGATCCGCTCCTCACTAGCGTGCAGGGAGCTCTCCATCTCTTGCCTCCATTCCGGTTGGTGGTCACTCCTCCTCAGGGTTACTTCCCTCGATGCCTTTTCCCACTCATTTTCCCTTCCAACGCCCATCGACCACCGGGGTTTTGGGTCGTGTTGCTCCACCGCTTCTTCCCTGGAGAAATATGCCGCTTCAGCTTCCCATCGTTTCTGGGATTCCATTCGGGGGGAAGACTCCCTCTCCGTGGGGCTTCCCTCCTCTCTTGCTTCATCACCAGACATAGTATTTATTGCAAAGTCCTCCGGTAAGGTTTCTCCCTTCCAGGTTGACTTTCAGTGCAAGTCCTGTCTACTGTCAGGATCCACCCCAAACCATGTCTTAGGAAAACAAAAACTCTTGGAGTCAGTTCTAGTCCAAAAGGAATTTTTACTAGGACATGCTTGGTTGTGGAAATACAAGACAGGACTTAGTATTGTTTTACAAATTGAAACTCTATAAAGGGATTCCGGTTTAACCCCCCCTTCCCTCAACCCCATTTGGTCAGCCCCCATCATTTTACTTCATGTCATCCCTTTCGTGGGAAAAAAGGAACTTTGAATCTTTATGGTTATTGCCTTCTTCCTCTACAGAATAAACGAAGACACAGTCCAGATGCCTTCTTCTCTAATCCTCCCTTTTGTTCCCCCAGTTCAAAAGGTTCCCTTGGTCTTTGAAATAACCTAAGGCAGGCTGAATCCACATGCGCTCCTCCTTCCTCAGGAGATGGCAGAATCCATGGGGGGGTGGGTTGGATAATGTTTTAAACATGCATTTATGAATGTGATATAAATGGATTCTGACAGTCATGCCAATCTGGGCAGGAGATCACTGGGATGAATCTACAGACCCCTCACCTCCTGAACACTCTTTCAGGATGCCACTAAACACGAGGGCAGTTTCTTCCCCTAGTGCCATCCCTCTCCTCAAGACCTAACTCCCACCACACTGTTGGGGGCAATAAACTGACTTTGTAATAATGCCGCTTGGGGCCCCCCGAAAGCCCTAATAAGCAGGCATATACATAGAATGAAGGCCATTGCTAAGCACATTGATTTGTGGTTTAGATTGTAAGCCGCCCTGAGTCTTCGGAGAAGGGCGGGATATAAATGGGATTATAAATACCCATGTAGTAACTTTGTAGTATTATTATCCATATCTTATCCCCCTCTTATTGGTATTATTGTGATGATGATGAATCTGTCGCTTTGTAAGTACACAGAGGGCTTCTGCACTGGAGACAAATTCCTAGTGTTTCTAATCACACTTGGCCAAATAAAATATTCTATTCTACTTTATCTGTAGGAGCAGGTAAGAGATAAACGCATTTGTCTGAAGCTGGCTTATTTTGTTGAGACCAACATTCTGGTCTCAATGTTGTAAATGCAACATTGCTATCTTGAGTTACTGCTTGCTGACTGCCTTGAAGATACAGTGGTGTAAAAAAACATATTTTCAAGTAAGCCTTGCATTTACAACCATTGTAGTATCTCCTTGTCATGGGGTCTCCATTTGCATACTTCATAGCTGGCTTCTGACAATCTGAGTGAATGGAGAAGATAGAAATAATGTGATGTCTTACTTAATAATTGTGATTCACTTAACAGGAAATGTAGCTATGAGCCCATTGCAGCCACATGATTTTCCACTTAGCAACTGTGGTATTTAGTGATTGAGTAGCTAGCCCCAGTTATAGTCACTAAGTGAGAAATAGCTGTAAACATAGCCCTGCACCCTAGTTGGAATTGTCATTCTGTGTTATGTTCAAATGACATACTAAACTATGGGCAGATGTTTTGTTAACCATTCCTGTAGTTAGTGTAGAAATCTGAATTTTTGCAATAATTATGTAAGATGGGAACTTTCAATTTCTCTCAAAGATTAAAGGCTTTGTTCTGTTCTTGGCTATAGCCTTAACCTGCCTTCTCACAGATGCAGGTGTTACTCTGGGGATTGTGCTTCTTTATGAAGCCGCTACATCTGACTTGGAAGTGGGGAAGAGAAAAAGTAAGTATCAAAATAGACAGCAAAACGCTGTCATTGGATTACGTGGTTAGATGCATGTGGGGAAGAGAGGGAGTGTTTAAACAGTTGCACAGCATTTCTTAGGATAAATCCATTGCCATTATAAAATATGTTTGCCATCCCTTTTAATTAGACGGTTTAGGACTCTTTAGTGTTCCTGAAAGTTTTTCTCACAGACTTGCCTTCCTGGAGCATTGCTGAACAAAGCAGTGGCAGTCTTAGAAAGGACTTTGGGCTGCTGGAGCTGCTCCCTCCGGTGGGGTCCATGGGAAGTTGTTTGTTGTGTAAATGAAATCAAGCCAGTGGCTGTCTTCACATTTTGCAAAACAGCCCCTCCCCTTTCCAGGGCTTTGCTGCCCCCTGTTCTTTACACTTCAAGCTCCCGATGAACCAGTCTTCTCTGCTTTTCCGTAGTAATGTGCGTGGCTGGCATTGGCCTTGTGGTGCTGTTCTTCAGCTGGCTCCTCTCAATATTTAGATCCAAGTACCACGGCTACCCATACAGGTATGTGTGTTTTCTATCTTAAATTACTCTGCTCCAAGAAATGGATTCTTAACAGAATGATGACAGGCACCAGCCAACTTCCTAATATGTGGCACACCCAATATAGGCATAGTTTGGATTGTCCTAACTTCTTGATAGATAGAGAATCCCACTCACCGAAAAGCCATGTTGTACTTCCCGCTCTGCTTTCTATTATCTGGCAGATTTTCATTTGGTATATTTTTATCCTCCTTTAAAGTAATGCTTGACATTTACATAGGGAATGCTGCAAAATACATTTGTTTTCGGTTGGTGTCATTAGGACTAGGAAGGAATCACTTTTTATTAGATAATGATCTAGGTGCATTCATATATATATGTGTGTGTGTGTGTGTTTGTATGTGTGTGTCTGTATTTCTTTTCAGCTTTCTGATGAATTAAGAATGTTGCTGTGTTGCAATTCGCCAAAGTGGAGCGCTGGCATCCAAGATCCAGATCGTGCTACCTCTCTTTGAAATGAACGAAATCATTGCACACCTAACCAAAGATACCTGGTGCCTTGGCAAGACAAACTGTTTGCCCTAAATGTCAGGATGCATATTACGGCCTGTTACTCTTTCCCATTCATTTGAGGCCAAGGGATTGCTCCTTGTCTTGAAAGCAAGGGACCCTTAATTCTCAGGCCACAGTTCCAAAAGCTTAACTCGGCCCATCTCCTGCACCTTGCGCCTTGCATGTGTGTACAAGAATGCTCTGTTTGTAGTTCTGCACACTGCAAGACCTTCAAAAGTGGCTTATCTGGGTTGGTGGGCTTTTTCAGACAAGGATGCCATTTTTCCAGCACCTGCAGGGATTTTATTTTTCAGCAAGATTTCTTACTGGGGAGAACTCTTGCAAGATCTAGGCTTGCTATCCCTTGATACAGGAAGAGAGTCAGATTTTCGTGTTTTGGTTCTGTGTGGTAGGTGATTTGCTTTCTCCTAAAGAATAGAGCCAACAGATAAACACTGAGGGGGGATCCTCCTAAACATTTGTTTAATAAAGTGGCTTCCTTGGGACTTTTCTTCGAAGAGAAATGAAGAATGATGCAATGTGTGAGGCCATTTCTATTGCTATTTACTTGGTCTCCTGTTTCTGTACAGAACTTCCTAGAATTATATGCTGCCCTTTCATCATATGTGGACAGTTTTGAGATCTGCACCATCATGTAGATTTAGTTTTGCAATTAAGTTCTATTATTGTGCTGATCTTTATCAAACACAGCTACCTGCTCAGCTTTGATAATGGACGTTATTTGTGGTGAATAGGACTAAATATCCAGTCCTCCACTATGTACCCAAAATATACCACTGGCATTCTTAAAATTCTTTTCAGAATTGAGCAGTTGGGAGGATGAACACAGAAACAGAATCTCTTCTTTATCTCTTGTGTTGGTGCTTTGTATATAATCCTGGCATTTGTACCAAAATCAAAGGGTGATCTCATTGAAAAAGTAACTGATAAGTGGGGGGGATCCACTTAAATTGAAACATTTCCCATTCAGAATCCTGATGAGATATTAGACATGATAACCTGTCTACCTATAGTATGGAGACATACTATTCAATGGACTTTTTTTTTTTACTTCCAAAGGCCTTTTGGAGAGGAAAGAAAGAATCCCAAAATAAGTAGAGACAGTGATCGCTAGTTTTCTTCAGGTGAGAGAGAGTCGTGTGCCATTTGAATAATTCTCCCTTTTTCTCTGTGTCCTGGTTGGTTTCTATGCTAAGGCCCAGATTCTCTGTAGGAAGAGGGTTTGGTAGCATTGGTTTATTTTGGGCAGGGTGTAATAAAGGCTGTGGAAGGTCAACAAAAACATATTTCTTCAAGTAGCTATTATTGTAACTCAGTTGTTTAGTTTTCACTTACACAGTTACTTTCCAAGTGCCTTAACACCATTAGACAATTTTTCAGTATTTGATTCCAACAGTGTTTGAAAAATACCCTTTTATACGATTGAGAGCATCCAACCTGTAGCATGGATATTGAAATGTCTATTATGGATATTTGTCAGCTTTCAATAAACACTTTCTTAGCCTGAATCAGCAATTTTTTGAGAACTTGACTACATCTGGAAAACCTCACTACACTGAGATTTCTCCTGCACATTGTTCCCCCCTTCATTGTGGTGAGGAGGCAGCTGAACACCTGCCTTTCAGTCAGCTTCCATATTGGCACTACTGAGATTCCTTTTGTTTAGATGAGGGGATTGCAACCGGGCCACGGAAATGGCTGGCCAGCTTACGCACAGGCATCCTCACTTGCGCGAGCAGAGCGTGCCCCATTTGCATGACCGGCTACTCGCCAGAACTATTTCCCCCCCTTTCCCCTTCGCCAGTCTGCAAAGACAGAAACGTTGGGGAACTCTGATTTAGATGCTTTTAATTAAAAAATTGGTGCATTGTGTCAAGCCTGAATTTCCAAGAATATTTACAATTTCCCTATATATTTGCAGAAGGTGTTCTTCAGAAAAACAATAAAAAAATAGATTGTCAGTTGACACAGGATCTTTTTTTAAATATAGATTGGTCTATTTGTTGAACTGGCTGAATTCTACATAATGATTCATTAATAAATTTCATTTTCTGCATACTGTTGTTTGCAGATGCGAGTACAACAATATTTAAAACAACCCAGCAACGAAAGCAGTGCTAAAATGTGGAACTGTCACTTAGAAATCCCATTCAAAACTGAAGGATGCTTCTTAATTTGGTTTCTTTGGAGACCACTTCTGCTATTAGGTTCCACAATTGGTGTCTCGCTCAAGGCGTGTCTCCTCTTATATCTTATATCCTTTCTTATATTTTTAAATTTAATTTAATTTTATTACTTTATAAATAACTCAAACCTGGATACGTCCTCCTATTTTCCCCACAACTCTGTGGACTGGGCTGAGCTGAGAGGGGTGACCAGCCCAAGTCACCCAGCAAACTTTCATGCCTAAGGCGAGACTAGCAATCATTTTCTGGTGATTAGGTCAAACTCAGCCAGCTTTTGTGCCTAAGGCAGGACTGGAACTCAGTCTCCTGGTTTTTAGGCCGTCTCCTTCATCACTACATCAAACTGCCTCTCTTGTTTTTTTAAACCCACCCAGAGCCATTTTGGAATCAGATGGCCTCAACAGTTAGTTAATTTAATTAACTAAATATTTAGTTTCCCCTCTTGCTGTCCATAGCCTGTCGTAGAAAATCAAATTCTGAAAACAAAGTTATCAGTAACACCTGATAATATTGAAACAATTTCTTACTATAATATTGGAATTGACTGGTTCTAAGAAAAAGCTATTGTTGCCAAAAAAAATTGTCTTAAGAAAATCACCAGGAATTGGTTAGATGTAAGGTGGACGCGGTGGCTCAGTGGGTTAAGACGCTGAGCTTGTCGATCAGAAGGTCAGCAGTTTGGCGGGTCGAATCCCGAGTGCCGCGTAGCAGAGTGAGCGCCTGTTACTCGTCCCAGCTTCTGCCCACCTAGCAATTCGAAAGCACGTAAAAATGCAAGTAGAAAAATAGGGACCACTCCGGTGGGAAGGTAACAGCGTTCTGTGCGCCTTTGGCATCTAGTCATGCCGGCCACATGACCACGGAGACGTCCTCGGACAAGCGCTGGCTCTTCGGCTTTGAAACGGAGATGAGCACCGGCCCCTAGAGTCGGAAACGACTAGCACGCATGTGCGGGGGAACCTTTACCTTACTTTACCTTTAAGATGGGCAATGTACATTTTTCCTTTAAAATATCTTCATCATCTTGATACAAAGTATTTTGAATATGATTCATTTTAGTTAGTGGAACAACTTACCCCCAGAAATTGTGGGCACTCCATCACTGGAGATTTTTTAGAAGAGACTACATTCACCTGAGACGGCATAGTTCCCTTGCTTGAGCAGGGGGCTGGACTAGAAGACCTCCATGGTCCCTTCCAGCTCTATTCTATTCTACTTTTACTTTGGCGCATTGTTACATATATTTTGGCTCCTGAACATGTTGCACTAAATTTATAAACGATGATTGTCAGATTACAGTAATTGTAATTAACAACTATGGTAACACAGAAATAAAGGCTATGATGATTTTGTTGATGTGAACCCATTCAGCTTTATAAACCGCAAGTTAGAGATTAATGATAGAATGTAGCCAATTTTGGTTTTATTAAGTTAGTTTTTAGCTTATGACAGAAGAGAATAAACATAAATACACAGTCTATGTAATTACAAGTAAAACTTGTATATGGGTATGACAGTGGCCTCATAACTGGATGTCCAGTTCAGCTATCCAGGAACTCATCTCTGGTGTTGCTTCGTGCAGATCTTCTAAGGCAGTGGTCCCCAACCTTTGTGGCTTGGTGGCTCGGTTTGGGGGGGGAACGAACTGGGCTGCAAGTTGAGCTCTGCATGCTCCAGCCACTACTTGCCTGGCCCAATTCCAAACAAGACCATGGCTCGATAGTGGGCCGTGGCCTGGGGGTTGAAGATCCCTGTTCTAAGGAACCAGAGAACACAGGGCATGGGCAATCTTGCACAATATGTTTAATAATTTGCACATAAACATCACAATCACAATAAGGGGAATCTTTCCATCCCCACTGACACAGGGCCAAGGCACTTCTTCCAGTATCACACCTAATCCTGTTCAACCTAAGGAAGATAGGTCAAAACCAGGTGGTTTGGTAGAGTGCTAATGGTCAGGCCACAATCTTGGACCATTGCTCTCTCCAGGGGTTCTTGGGGTTCAGCTGAGTAGGGGTTAAGGGAATGGCTGTTTTCCAAACTGGGCTTACACAGGATTTCAATCTTGTGATGGGCTGTACATTGTCCTGGTGGACAGGGAGGGAGGGCCCTGTTGTTCAGCATCCTTGACCATAGCTGAACGAGAGCTTCTGGTCTTCTAATGCAGGGCAGTACTGCTAAGTGCTGGTAACCAGTGCAAAGGAGTGGGATGTAATGTAACAGAGATGATACGCATTGTCCAGTGGAGTTGGACATCGATCCTTTGGTGTGGGTGCTGGCACAATATTCAGCTGTGAAATAAGCCAAAGCCAAGGCTGTTGTTCATAGGTGTTAGCATCAACACCCCGGGATGTTCCAGCCGGTCTGTGCAGTAAATTGTTACAGCTGGCCAGCCATTACAGTTTCCAGAAGGTTAATCATCTATCCAGTGTTATCCCCAGCTACTTCGGAGAGCTTTTGGTTCTGAAACTTCACTGAAGGCTGGTAATTTGTGTATCTATTGCTGAGGTGGAATGTGGCTACATGGCTACCTGTTTTCATTAGATTTGGTTGGAGGTGCCATTTTTTGAAGTAAATTTAAAAGGAGGCAAGCCAACATTTTACTGGTCCACAGTTCTTCAGTATTTTGAGTGGAATCTGCAGCTCTACTGTTTTGTTAAGAATCCAGCCCCCTCTGCACTTCTGGTGTAAATGGGCATGAATATAAAGCAGTGGTCCCCAACCTTTCTGGTTCCACGGACTGGCAGCAATGGTGGGAGGGGGGCAGTGATGATTTTGCATGCGCAACCTAGATCCCACGTATGCACAAATTAAGTTTGTGCGCTTGTCTGCCACTTGTGCAGCCTAGTTCCCAACAGGCAATGGACCGGTACTGGTCCATGGATCGGTGGTTGGGGACCTCTGGTATAAAGCATGTGGTGGAAGATCATGCTTAGAATAGAATGGATAGAATCGAATAGAGCTGTAAGGGACCTTGGAGGTCTTCTAGTCCAGCCCCCTGCTCAAGCAGAAGGACCTATACCAGGGGTGTCAAACTCGCCATGCCATGTGACGTTTTGTGACTCTTGCATTACTGGCAATGGGGTGGGTGTGGCTTTGGTATGATGAAGCGGCCCGTGGGCCAGCAGTTTGACACCCCTGACCTATACCATTTCAGAAAAGTGACTTCAATAGCTAAAGTTCAGATCTAATTTGTCTGGAGAATTTCTTATATCTTGTCCTTGAAGTAGACACGAGATGATTAGCTATGGATTCCATGCTAAAGGTAGAATTTTTTCTCAACAGTAATGTTAAATGTAAAAAACTATAAAGTCATACAATGTGTTTTAAAATGAGAGAGAAAAACAGCGATAAGCTCTGTGGCAAACTGGGTGTGCGACACACAATCAGTCTTTTGCGGGTGGAACGTCAGAAGAGTCCCCGTTGCCTCCCTTGAACGAGGCAGAAAGAGCATTTTGCATTCGGTCGAACGGCAGGAGACTGGGGGTCTTGTAATCCGACCTCCGTTTTAATGACGTCATACGGCGTGACAACAGTCGACGACAGCCGCCATAGTAGCCAATCGGAAGCTGTAGAGAGGAGCGATGACGCCAACCGCCCTAGCAACAGCACCGGCGCGACTTGCCCAATCGAAAAAAAGATGCCAGCCCCCGAGAGCCAATGGCGGGACGCGGAGCGAAAGAGGGAAGGCGGGGGAGAGGAGGCGCCTTCCCTCCTCTTCTCGCAGACAAGATGGCGGCAATGGCGACTGTGGCGGGGTTCATGGTATCAACGGCTTTGTTTCCTCTTAGCGCTTGAAGCTGGCCGCCCCCGGCCCGGGAGCGAGGAACGGCGACGGAGACATGACCACGGAGCCCGCGAGGTAGGCGGCGGGAGCGGCAGCCGGCTCCGCGTGCCTTCTCGTGAGGCAGTTCAGCCGGGTGAGGGGCGGAGAAAGGCGGGGGCGGCGGCGGGAAAAACCCCGATGCCGGTATTCTCGCCGCACGCCTATCTAGAAGCTGGAGACTCCTTCCCGCCGGCTGTTGCGTGAACACCGTGTTGCGGATTATCCGACTGTGCTAGGTAGGGTTGGGGGACGGGACAGGCCCTCCCCCTCGCGCTTCCCGCCTATGCGCATGCGCAGTGGGGGCGGGGCGGGCCTGTCTGCTCCTGGGCGCCCCCGTGCGGGCATCCGCACTTGCCCTCCCCGCTTGGGGGCGTGGTCTTCGCCACCTTTTTTTCCCGGCCTCGCTCGGTGGCTCCGGCGTGGTTGCTCGTGGCAGCCCGGGGTGAGCGAGAAGTCTGGGCCGCTGCACGGGTACGTAGTTACCTGCCCGTCTTTGGACATATGGAGGGAGCTTTTCGCAGTCCTGTGCCCGGTTTGTTTGTGGCGATCTTGCCCCGTGAGCCTTGTCCTTGGCGGCGGTGGAAATCGGGATTGACTTCTGATCATAATCCTGGCATTTAATGGCTTCTAGCGGAGACATCCGGTATATTGATGGGGATTGCTGGGACCTTAAATAAAGGATGGAATCACCCCCGACGCTTGGTAGTAACTCTTTTTGGGTTCGTCCTGTGTGTAAACACAGTCAGTTTTATTTGTGGCTTAGTCTGTTCTGTAGATCTATCAAGGGGGTTAAAACTTGAGACAATTGTGGTTTGGTTGAAAATTAGACCAGTGTCTGTCAACCTTGGCAGCTTCAAGATGTGTGATCTACAACTCCCATCAAGTTTCCAAGTCTGAGAAATTGCTGTGAGAACATAGCCTTTGTTATGACACAGGGTTCAATTAAATGTCTGTGTTTCTTAACAGCAGGGATTGTTTTTTGCTTCTTCAACAACAGAATTCACACTTTGTTAAAACATATATTGTTGATTCAGGATGTATGAAATCTCCACTTGTGTGTTTATATAAGTAAACATGATTAAGCAAACCATGGATAAAATATGATTGCTCCTCTTTAATCACTTCACCTCTTGTTCTAAATTTGAATATCATATTTTAATTTGCCTTTTTCAGCAAGCCAAGTTGGTGAGTTCTTATTTTATACTATCAACAGTTTTCCTTGTCTACTACCCTTATACAAAAAGGATTTATCTTCTATTCTGATAACCCTATAGAATATTTCTTCAGATGTTTCATTTGGTAATCATATATTTGACAAATGATCCTTGAATAGGAGAATCTCATGATAATGGGCAGAACCACTGATTTAAAATTTATGAAGGAAAAACTTTAAAGAGAATATTGCCAAATGTGATTCGTGTGCCTTCCATCCTTCTGAGGTAGGTAAAATGAGGACCCAGATTGTTGGGGGCAATAAGCTGACTTTGTAATAATGCCACTGGGGGGGGCGAAAGCCCTAATAAGCAGGCATATACATAGAATGAAGGCTATTGCTAAGTACATTGGTTTGTGCTTAAATTGTAAGCCGCCCTGAGTCTTCGGAGAAGGGCGGGATATAAATGGCATTAAAATAAATAAAAATTAAAAAATAGTCTATATTGACTGTATTCTTACTCTCTTGGAGGAATAAGACTCTTGCCTTGTCTCCATTTTCATTTATGAAACAGTTCAATAGTGCTTTGTATTAGTACTCTGAAAAAGTTTGAAGAAAATGCAAATGATTTCTAACTTTTTACACTTTATGTTCTTGCATTGATTTTTCCCTGCCCTTCAATGGTCATTACAGATTACTAAACGGTTTAATAATTGCCCTTTCAAGTTTCTAGTTGTCTTTCATCAGAATTCTTTTTACTGAACAGTGCAAGCAAGACTTCAGGTAATTAAAAAGTAAGGGAGTAAGCATTATCCAAAAGAAGGAATATGTACAAATTGCTTGAGGGATTAAGGAACTGTGAAAGGTCCTTAGTTCCTGAATGTTTTGGTTAACAATAAGACAGTTTTAAAAAATCATAAAGTTGGAAGCTGACATTTTGTTCAGGTAACCCAATCTTTCACTTAGCGCAGGAATCCTAATTAGAGCATCCTTAATGGATGCCTATTCATCCTTCATCTGAACACATCCACTTCCTTCATCTGAACACATCCAGCAAAGGGACCTTGCTACTTCACTGCTCAATTCTTTTTAGGAAGCATGCACTAAAATTCAAATACTTTCCTCTATCTTGAGAAAAATATTCTCTGACTTGTGGAATATGTCACTTTTCTGACTCATATCACTTTAGGTACTTGAAAAATGGTGAGATGTGTGCCTTCAGGTTTTTTCCCCCAAGGGCAAACAGAATTTATTCAATCATTTCTCATGGCAGATTTCAATCCCTGAACTGCACTAATTTTTCTGAATATATATTAAATTGTAGTTCCAAAAACTGGACATTGTATTTGTGATGAGATCTGATCAAGATGGAATTTAATAGAACATTTTTCTATTGATTTGAAAGCTATAGTCATGTTAATGCAACCTAAAACTGCATTTACCCTTTTAGTATCCATGTTGCACTGCTGATTCATATTTAGCGTGGACAACTTCAAAAATTTTTTCCAGATATATTATCACCAAGCTTTGTTTTCTCCACTTTATATCATTGCATTTTGTATGTTGGTAAGAACTTTGCATTTGACTGTTAAACTTCATTTTGTTTTCTGTCCTTCTGTGTTATTAAAATAATTTGAATAGTGTTTATATTTTGTAAAATGCTGTTTCACCCAGTTTTGTGTCATGTAAAAATCCTCCATCTGGATTATTATTGAAAATGTTGAACAGTGCTGGACATAGGAGATTCTGGACTTGTGGCATCTGACTTAATATCTTCTTCAAATTTGATATCATTTTATATCATTTTTACCTCTTGGTGTACAACATTATTTTTACTGAGAAAGTTGCCTAATGAAAAAGACTTGTTCTTGACAAATATATTCTGATTTCTAATAATCATTTGTGTTGGGTTTTTTAAATAAATAATTTATTAATTTTCTAATTTTACAATCATGAGTACTTAACAATGTGTTGTCTGGGTCCATTGGTAATTCAATGGTACATATTAACTTTCTCAGTCTAGTTCCAATACTATACCGTCCAGTGCTTCCTTAGTCCTCTCTTCTTCCAGTGGTACGCATTTTTCCACACTGGGCAAATACAATTCTTGTTATTGTTACAATTGAATATAGACATCTTCAACACATTTTTCTGGTATTATATATAATATTGATAGTGTCAGTTTATAATATCTTTTCTAGCCAGAACATATCTCAATTGTATTTGCATTTAAAATCCATTTGTTCAATCAATATTCTGTTTTTCCCACTTTTTCAAAATTTTAATTTCCCATCAGTGTTCAAAACATCTTTATCACTTACAATTTTCTCATAATGAGTTATATTTGAATAACTAAAAGCTTCCCTTATTCAAACCCATTTAAAATTTTCGTACTTCCCATCTCATAAGTATAATATTCTAGTTACAAATAATACTTTTATTTCTTAACAGTTACCTATTTTCTTAACCATATTCAAACATCTGCTTAATAGAATAATAATAATATAATAATAATAATAATAATAATAATAATAATAATAATAATAATAAT